>JAIUJO010000160.1:930773-1034657 GCA_023846275.1 Vanilla planifolia | reverse complement strand
AGATAATCCTAAGAGATATGAGAAAAGCATTAGAGAGTATCATTTGGCATGTGCTTCAAAAAGGCACCAAGTTTAATGTTGCAGGCTAGGATGAGGCAGTCAATGGTAATGTGAAGTGGTCCATAGACATTGATGGTTCCTCAAGAAGACTTATCTTTTCTACTTAGCTTCCTATTGACCATGGAAATGGCTTAGCCAAAGGTATGACCAAGTAGTTGGAAGTTCACTCCTTGTTGAGCGATGCATGATCTGCCCTAGAAAATCCTTGAAATCTTTGGATGGACAAATTCCTTCCATACCCTATCACACAAATAGCTACATAAGGTCTCGAAAGTGAATAGGAGTTGGTCGATGAAGCAATGTAGTTAGGGAAAGTCGACGAAATGGATCTATAAGTTTGAGAAAAAGGATAGCTACAAGAGTCAGGTATGGGGGTCCTAATTTAGAAGCCATCAACAGTTTGTAGTCTCATTGAGTTGGCCATGTTGTAAAAGTGGGTCTACATGTGTTAGTTGAGATATAAATTAGAAGTAGCCCCCATAAGAGCCTTCATAAGTTCTTAAACAATCAACTCATAATTAGAACAGACATAAGGAATCAGATTGTTCAATTAAAACAAAGCATTGTGATAATCCTCAAGGATGCTCATGCAATTTGATTTCTTTCCAATGCTCTAAAGGTCAAACCAAAGAAATTTGATCGAGTGTGAGTAAATTATTTGAGAAACTATGACTCTCTTAAAGTTGTTAAATGTCTCATCATCTAATTACTGACAAGTTTGAATTGACTAATGAGATTTCCACTTTCCTTATTTATTATGCAATGAACCCATCCCTAAGAGAATGGGCTACGTAGAATAAGTAGGGAAAGAGGACCTTATTAAGCTTTATTCTTGTCCAACTTTGTGAATTCACTTGAGTGGTGTATCATAAATAGGAGTTGGCATGCCAATGGAGTTGAAATACAATTGCTTTTAATGTTATTTTACTAATTCCATGAGATGAAGGTGAGCCCAACCCCTCCTTTTTGCTCTAAGTCACACCTTGACAAGTCAAACAAGGCATACCACATTCTCAGGTAGGGAGTTTGACTAGGCAATGCATTAGTTAGAAGATAACAACATTGCCCTATGAGGACCTCAAAAAGAATAGAAATCTCACATGAAACAAAAGGGTACAGGCATCATTGAATCAAATATCATATACGAATAAGAGCTAAGAAAACATGTCCTTTCGATCCATTAAGCTTTCAACATTTGAAGCTAAAGCTATCAAAAAAGTTACCATAGGGACAACTAGCTTGTGATGGCCAAGCATTAATAGTGACATTGCTTTTTGATCCTTTAATGTCAGCTCTTCTTGTCATTGTGAAGAAGAATTCTCAAAGTGATGGATTATACCACGATTACTTGGGAAAGAGTTTTGGGTTTAGGCCATTGTAAGATATGTTGATTTTTATTCTAACAATTAATGTGTCCTTATAATAATTTAAACTAATATGAAAAGAACCATTGATTCACAAAATGGCCATCATGCTTGGTTGAAAAGCCAGTGCCACAATTCTATCGTGTATAAGATTATGAGTAAACACCTCTACATCAAAAGCATAGCAAAAGTGTGCTGCCACAACACCTTCTTCACTTGTTGGATAACAGTAGCGGCTTTTCACACCAAGGGCACATGTTCACGTGCTCACTTAGTATCAAAGAAAGTTAGATGGAATGGGCACTATAAGCAGTGATAGTTAAGTGTAAACGATGGGTATAGATGACTTAAATTTTTGTTAAGGCGTTGTATGTTATAGAGTCACCTTAGTATAATTATCTACTAGAAGATTCATCCCTTTAGAGATATAGACATCATAAACATTTGAGAACACCCCTTACTCACTTGCTTATCTTTCCCTACTTGTTCTACTTATTGAGATAATTATTGTGGTACTGATTATAGTGCTTATTGAAGTACTTATTGTGGAACTTAGCACAACACTTGTTGTAGTACTTATTTAAAATATTTTTATTGTACTTATTATCTTAGTTCATGCAGTACTATGTGTTATATTGTGTAATTCTAATTGCCCCCTTAGAGGAATTCCTAGGTGCAAGGATGGAATTCGTCACATTGTGCATCATCGAGATTGGATGATGCAATCATAGAGTTATAACACATTGCCTTCTTTACAAATTATCATGATCCACTAATATCCGAATCAAAAGAATTATAGCTTCATCCCTAAAAATCCATCATTCACATAGGTTTTAAAACATTCACTTACTTGCTCACATCACTTATTAAAGCAATACCTTTATTAGTTTTATGTACATAACAAAACTGTCACCTTCATTACCCCATTTATCACTTGACATTTTATATGTGTGGATGTGGAGTCGCTCTATTGTGATAGTTTCCTTCTTCCTTGAAAACATTGTTGCAATATTTAATGTACAAAGAGAAATGTGTAGTGTAGTGTGGCTAATGATGAGGTCAAAACTAGGTGGTGCAATAAGCACTAACATTTGTGCTTGTTAGGCTCCAACCATAATTGTGCATTGCAGTAGTTGTGTGTGTGGTAGTATATTTTGCATTCATCAGATAGCTAATTAGTGCACTCTATATGGCATCCTTTGTGCATGGCTAATGGGAACCCTAAAGTGTAACTTTTTTTTGGATTTTTTGTGTTATGGGCTAATGGAGCTTAGACATGGTGATGCTGTTCTTAGAGACTTGTATTCTATCTTGATAGAATTATTGTGATAAAATTATTGCAATACCCAATCCACAAAGGGTAATATGAGCTGTTATATGGCTAATGACATAGTGAATGTTGGATGATGCAATATATGATAAGGTTTGTAGATACTGAGCAATACTCCTAAACACAAGCTATTGTAGCTGCACATGTGGTACCTTGTTTGCGAGTGCCTTGTGGCATCTCCCTGTGTAGTTGTGTGGCCCATAAAATGTAGCTTTGGTTTTGGATTTCTAACACTATCGGTTTTTAGTGCTTAGATAAGGTGATTTTATATTGGGAGATTTTCCTTTTTCCATGATAGAATGGTCATAATATGTAATCTACAAGGGTTATTATGTAGTGTGATGTATCCCTTAAAGAAGTAGAAGTTTGATGGTGCAATATTCAATAAACATATTTTATTGTAGCTTTTGCCCCTAGCTGGGTGTTACTATAAATGCAGATGCTATAGCACTGGGAGTCCACATGACAGCCAGCTCATGCATGCCTTGTGGCATCTACTACATGTGACTAGTTGAGCCAAAAAAAGCATAACATTGTTTGGGAGTTTTAGCACAACACACTATTGCTGCATGAAAAAGGTGATGCCCTATGGAAGATGTGCAATCTTACTTAACAAAATAGTCACAATATAAAATCTTTAAGGGACAATGTGTTGCATAGGATGGCCCATAAAGATGTGGATGCTGGATGGTGCAATCTACATTATGGTTTGTCCATGTCCACTGTGCCACTCTTTGCCCTTTATATGGGGTGTTATGAGGTACAATTTTGCTCATGTTATAGCGAATGTTTTGTGTTTCTATCTGCACTTCACAATGTCTTCGCTATCTATGCTTCTGTCTATCTTGGTGCAAAGCATTGTGGTGTCCCCATTGGCCCATGTAGTGGCTTCCTTCATGTGCGATAATTTGTTTCTAAATTGCATAATGTTTTTCTACAATTCTCACTGCTCAAGGCAACTAATGTAGGAAACAGGTGTAGCTCTAGTGTGTACTTGACTTGGCATAATATTGATTTGTTAAACCTCGGTTGTCTCCTTGGGCTTCGTTCAGCATAGTGTTTGCCCCATGATGGAAATTACACTTGTCCATGTATTGTTTGAGCATGTTGTTGCCTCTACACAGTGTGATACATAATGTAAAGCCTCTCCCATGTGTTGGGTCTTCCTTTATGTATGATATGCTGGACTTGAGAAATGTGAACTGTTAGTTGTGGAAATGCATCTTTTTAAGTAATTAATATGGTTATGCTTAGTGGTTGACCATGTTTTGAGCACTTAGTTTGATTTCTTTCTCACATAAATATTCGACAAAATTTTTTGTAGTCAGATAAGTCATGCTCAACAACAAGAAGGTGCAATAAGTTATAGCCATTTTAATGGTTGTAAGATTATTGGATGCCTTTATAGATTATTTGTATGGCTATGCCTTTTTTGAGGACTTGCCACTTGTCATGCCATACTGGTATTAGCAAAGCCCTTCATCCTTAATTAGACAATTTGTTGTTCTTTTTGTATTCCTTTTAAAACACTTGGGGCAAATGGGATTGGATTACCTTGGGGCCACTTTTACACAAGTGATGGTTTTTGTTGTATTACTTCTTATGGCATGGCTACACCTAGGTGTGGTTAGTCATTATGTGTAGCACTTTGTCATGTAATCAAAACCTCCTATGAGGAAGTTCATATATTTGTTGTTTTTTTATAGAATGGGTAGCTTCCATTCAATTATTTCAATGGCACCACACTTCTCCTATGTTGGAATAATTGTCATTGTATAATGGTATTGAATGTGTCATTCTCCTTGATCTCATGTTGTTATGGTCTTGTAAATCACTATTTCAATCTCCATTCACTACTGTGGAGGGTTGTTGTAAAAGAATGCTATTACCAAGATAAAATGTTTCAAAACTTAAGTGATGGTATCCCAACTTAATAGCTTTTGCTCTTCCATTATGGAGAATTGACAAACAAGACAAATGTGCCAACTATGACATAAGATGTGACCTGGCACTTTATCATTGTATTCTGACATGGTTTGTCTTACTAGTAGTCATATGCTTGTCTCAAAGATTTAGGGCATGTATGTGCATGTATGATTAGTTTTACCTATAAAACATTGAATAGCTCTTTAAATTAACTATAGTTTATTTAATGGTACAAGTTAATAAATAATCATTGTAATTTTAGAGCTAATACTTACATCAGACATGGGTTCCCTTATGATTAATGATAACTCATAAAATTGAATGCCTGCCATCATGGCAATGCATCATTGAAATTTTCACCCAATCAACTTTAAATTTTAGGATATGGGCCTATTGTTGTAGTGATAGGTGTTGAAGATTTAGGGTTAAATTCTAGAGAGAGACCTTAAGAGATGGCTATCACATCTAGGGAAGGTTGTAGGAACACAAATTAAAAATATTGTAGGGAGGTAATGAGAATAAAGAGCATTATCAGACTCGAAGTGCATAATAATTCGAATGAGTACAATTTGAATTCCTTAACAAGGATTGATTGGGTGACATTTGTAGTGCCAGCAACTGTAGTAATTTCTACACTAATCATATTTATTTTAGTTGTTGTAATTAAGAAGCTCATACTTGGACCATTGTTTATTGAAGTCGTTGTCCAACTTTAGTTGGTGAGTTGTGATTTTTGTATCATTACTTTGAAGAAATTAGTGTGCTCAAAGCAAGGACATACTCTGGATACATTAGTAAGGAATAACATCACATGATTTAGATGCAATTACATTATCCATCGGGATTAGAAGTATAATTAAGGACTATCATGGGCATTCATATTTCATAGTTAAATGTGAATTTTTTTCATTTATGAAGATTAATAACTATGAAAGTATTTACAGTAATCAAGAATGAAAGTTGGGTGCTCAAAGATCATCAAATACCTTTCTAATCTCACTATAAATGATGTCAAGCAAAGTATGCAAGATGTTTCTCTTTACACTTGATTAGCACCTAATAAGAAATTAAATACTTTGGTTTTCATGATAAGATAATGGTCAAGCCTACATCATGCATTATTTGAGATGATTCATATATAAAATCATTAAAATGACAAAGTTGAAATAGTTTGGAAAGAGGCTTGCCGTAGCCCTAAACAAAATCATAGAAAGTACTTGATGAATAAGCCAATCTATTTTGCTGTTACCATGGTACGTTATGTTGGATAGGTTAAGGGACATCATATTATCAACATGTCAAATGATACCAAGAAAAGAATTGGCAATATTAGAACCAATTTTAATCTTTTCTTCCTTGACATTACGAAGAATAGTTCTTAGAATTACCATTGCTTCAAGGACAACAATAGTCTCTATATCAAAAAATAAATATGAAACCATAGCCTTTCTTATAATAGTAATAGGTTTACCTATGTCATCATACACTGTAATTCCAATTCTAACAATTAAGTAACATGTACAACATCATCACAATTGAGTTTGATCCAACTTGTTGGAGGATTTCTAACTAGCAGCAACTACAGTACAGATGCACGTATTAAGTATGATTATATTATAGACTTTTCCTACATGAGGCTATAAATGCATTTTTAGCAAAAGGTCAAATAGAGATATAGCTACCAATTTGATAACTGGGGAAGCTAAAGGCACCCTCTCATTCACAAAATTTGTGCTGGAGCTAAAAAGATTGATATCCTTGAAATCAAACCCACCAAGCTTGAAGCACTTATTCACAAAGTAGTTGGAGCAGAGTTCTTTCATAGTATGACACTCTTAGAAGAATGTTACAAGACTTTTTTCGCATTACGACCCCATAGACAAAGTTAAGACAATGTTACCTTTTTGCACAAAGCCATGATTAAGTAGGAAGAAGGTTTAAAGCTTATGTCCATAGAAAAAATGTAACCTAAAGCTGCACTGGAACTTTACATGGAGACATGCTTCTATATATATCCTTTATTTCCAACACCACATCGTCACTCAATTTGAAGCATATGACATCTATTTCATTCAATTTATTCCATGGGGTGTGTTGAATTTTTGAGACTTAATGAGGTAAGAATAATTGCTAAACCTTATTATGATCTCACATATCATGCTTCATAACCAACTCCACTACAAAAGTCAGATGATTTGCATCCATTTTAGAATAATTTACTAAGTAGCAATAACAAGGATAATGATCCAATTATGCAAGAAAATGTAAACTAAGTTACCAATAAAAATTTGACAAATTGTATTGTTCATGGTCTAAGGGGCTACAAAATTAAGTTAACTTGGATTCATGAGATGCACCATGAGGCATATGGAAAGTATCACTTGTCACTAAGTATTTCAATTTAAAGGATTACTTCCACAAAAAGTTTTCCTATGTAATAACTCAAGTACAATGTTTTGCAATTAACATTGATTACTAGGTGGATAGCTTGTGAACTCTAAGCAATCCTTATGAAAATTTAATATTTCTTAGGAAACATTGTGTACAGTGCTACTATCATTTGCACTAGTCCATAAGTAGTGGTGCATTAATTTCACTAGTTCTTCAATTATTTGACTTACAATTAATGAGTGAACAAATTAATAAGTAGGAATAGAAACTAACACAAAGTTAATCATGATAATATGCCCAATCATCTATAGTGATTGGATCACACATGTTGACACAGATTTTAATGGATAACTAATGAAATTGAATACTTTTTTTTGAAGCTTAGTTATGACAATTTCTATTCATAAATATTCCAATTGAGTGGCTTGGTGCATATGTAATTTTCTTACAATTATTTTCTTATGCTTTTATAGCTTCTCCTTATTAAATAGCTCTTAGAATTTGTTTAGATTCATGACTTAACCTATATAATGGTCATACTTTTCTTAATAACCCAAATTGTGTTGCTACAACACAAGTTGTATGTACATAAATGATGAAATCATCAACAAATAATAGGTGTATAATAAAAAAAGAAGAAGGGCCTATCTTACTCAAATTCGATATAACATGATCTTGTTTATATTAGATAAGAAATAAGAGATACTTAGACACAATAATACATAGTTATGGTGAGATAGAACATCCCTATCCAAGAACCCTATTCATTTCATTTCATGGTTGATGAATAAAATTAAACATCATCCCAAATCTTAATGTAGTGATGTGTACCCTAATCCATTCACACTAAATAGCAATAAATTATAGATTCATAAGCATATCCATCATAAATTACTAATTTAACTTGTCATAAGTCCTATCCATATCCAGCATTATAACCCTAAAACTATCTTTTGAAGTAGATAAATGTATATAAGAGGCCATTTCTAGAGCCAATAAAATATTATCAGATATAACATGGCTTGGCACAATAGCTACTTGCTCATTAGTAATGATATTGGGTAGCACATCCATTAATCTAAACATAAAAAGTTTTCTCACTACATTGCGTATCATAATGCATACACTAATGGGCCTAAATTGCTCCATTTTGGATGCTCCATTAACTTTAGGCATGAGGATAACAAATGTATCATTCTAATGTTTGGGCATATAACTCTCATTGAAGAATTATTTTACTATTGCAAGAATATTAGCTTATGTAATCGTCTGATAACAATGCATAAATTCAACTGAGAAGCTATGAAAACAAGGAAACTTATATTTTTTGACTTATATCACCATTGATCTAAGCCCAATCTTCCTAGTATGAGCCACAACTACAATCTCTTATTCTTACTAAGAAACTACATAATAATGCCTTTAATCTTAATTGAGGACGAAACTAATTCCTCATTCTCATTCTTTACCTTGTGAATATAGCTGCTTCTTACAATGTAATTACATGTTGCTTGAAAGAAATGCATATTTTGGTGCCAAAGGTGGTCCAGTTGAGTTTTGTACATTTGACCACCACACTTCTTCTAATGTCTTGGCACTATGATAGTATACAATAGATTATACCAAATGATCATGTTCTAGTTTTGTTAAGCAACTCATCAATTATTTTTATTTTAGCTCTTTGATTTCCAATTCTCATTGGCAATGCCTTTTAAGGATGCCACCAAGTTTTACTAAACTCCATTTATTTAATACAATCAAAGACTAATTAAATTTTTGTGGATAAATTGTCCATTAGGAATCACTTAGTCATCTCATTCTAAGCTACACTAACAATGATAGTTGATTTCAGAATGGATAGCTCAATGCTTTTGAATTGAAGCCTCCTTATTAGTGGCACCCTATAGTGGTCATTTGAACAATATAAGTAAATGACAATGGTGCAAGCCAATGCATGGTAAATGTGTAACTATGGTGTTTGGTTAAGCTTACATACTTTCAATATACATAAATGCTTTGTCCAATCTCTCATCGATATGGGCATTCTCTTCTTTTTTATTGCATTATATGCATAAATTGCCATTAAGATCTAGGTCTATTAAATTCAAATCATTTTTTAAATTTGGAAAATTTGTGTTGAGTCTGGTTACTATTGAATTTTTCAACCTTTTTATCTTCATATGCAAGTGAAGCATTAAAGTATCCTATGGCAAGTTTGGTTCTACAAAATTTTGTTATATCTTTGATTTGTTTTGAAGCCTATTTATAGATAATATGGTGTTTTCATGCATACATAACACATGACATCTAAGTCTTAATATTATTGGATCTCACTTGGACAATAGTCACCTGGGTAGAATAATTAGCAATTTCAAAGGTTGAATTAATCTGTTTGTAATATTATGATGCCTTTGATAGCATAGTGGAAGGTTTAATAAAGTAATTCTATTTTTGGGCAACCAATTACTCTACGTCACATCAATGAATCTTTTCCACCTATGTTTTCAGAAGCACAAATATGTAAATCATATTCTCCTATACCAAATATTAAAAGTATGCATTGTATTTTGCTACCCTAATTTCTTAGATATTCCATAGTTAAAAAGAGGGCATAATTTATTTAAAAATTAAGCTGCAAGCTAAAAAATGGTGTTCCATTACTATGCATCAACCCCATTTCAAGCCATCACATAATCGACCCAACAATATCACAATAGCCTCTTGCATTTAAGGCAATTTCTAAAGTTAATGACATAATTTAGATGATGCATGCCGTCTTTTACAAAGGCTTTGTAACTAGTATTTAATAAATTTGGCTCTCAATATGGAGCACTTTCCCTGTTAAAAAAGAAGCACTATTCTTAGATTTCAATTTCTAGACCCTCCTTATCATAAGTTTAGTATTGCACTTCATTGAAAATTTTTTAGAAAAGCATCCTTTTGCATCCACAATCAAAAACTTCAGCTTATTGTACTATTGAATAATGTATTTACACTAAAATGATGTGCTTGAGTGCCTATAACTCCTTTATGATATGTTTCTATGATATCATAATATTCTAGACTCATGTGAGAAATAAGATTAAAAATCCCTCCCATAGCTTTCTAGAGAGGCTTAAGACATAATTGCTATTTCATCTTACATAGCAATAAGGCTAATTTACGAAAAAGTGAGTTTTTAATCCTCTAGTTTTGAGGAAGTCTAACCAACTCAGCAACTTCATAGAACCTCTCACAAAATGATTTCGACATAGCTAATGCAGCACTATTTGCATTAAATTTAAATATGCGATTGACTTTCTACACCTTGGAAATGAGCAAGGCTTGCCAAACACCTCACCTTATATACTACTTAGTTTGTTGCGTTTCACATTTTATTAAGTTTATATGTAGGCCTACCATATTCCATATAATAGATATTTCTATCCCCAGGAAACTACTATTGAGAATACAAGGGCAATCATGAAAGAAGTAGTAATCCCAACAACAGCCAAACAAGTAAAGTGATGCCTTCCCTATAACACTTTCAACTTGCATCAAAAGGCTTCCTCTCAGCAAAACATCTACCATACCCTAAAATTTGTGTTGTAGTAGGAAATTTTCAATCTTACTATTAGGTGAATGAAGTATTTTGTGATTGAGTGCTCTAGCCCTCATTGATGTTATACCTCTAGATAGCATATAATTTAGCTTTACATGGATGAACAAATGCCAAGTTGTGAAAAAACACCCTCACCCATATTACAATATTTTCATACATTAGCATAATCTCTAAAGCCTTAAAAACTTATCAACTAATTAGCACCTACTATATTTGTACTTACTACACTTAAAGAACAAGTTAGGGAAGCTACTTCTCAACAACAGAAGTTGTCTTACCTTCTAGCCCATAGTCATGATTTTTTTTTTCATGAGAAAGTGTAGGACAAAAGAAGCATAATAATTACTCCCATAACTTTAATATATGATGTCCCAAATGCTTGTTAGTATTAACACAATAACAAAATTAATAGCAATAGTAAATGTCAAAGTAGCAAAAAACCAGCAAACATAAATTTCCTAACTAATTAATTTTTCAATGTAACATAGATCCATAGCGACCCATAATTTCTAATGCCTTCCTCCACAAAAATCAAGTCAAGGAATTGCACTTCCTCCATTTTGCATGGATGAAACATGCCTGTACATAGATTAGTGTTATGACGTTACATAAACAATCTAGTTGGTTGGAATGTTTGAAAATTTTCCCAACCATAATTTTTTTTACCATAATTAAATGTTTGAATCTACTAAAAAAGAACGAAATATTTGTTAAAAAATCCATATCCATTGCAGGTGCAAAGGTTATATTGCATCTCAGTTTGAAGTTGTACTAGTGATGAAGTCTAGCCTGATCAATTTCAAGATACATATGCCATGCTTGTTGATATCTTGCTTAGTCCTAGACCTACTCCTTTCGATTATTTACAATGTATCTCCTTGATTTAATTTGTTTACAATCTCATACTTACTAATTTCTTTTCCTATTAAAGTTCACCACATCTAAGCTGTGGCATTCATTGTCCTCCTCTTTTGTTAGACCATTATTCATTACCTTTTTTCATCAAGGTCCTCATTTTCTAGCTATTTTGAATCAAGTCCCCCATAGTTTTACTGATCAAGACAAGAATTTAAAGGACTTTCACTCCTAACTATTATAGTAGTGTGTACTAACACATTGTGTACACATGAACTAGAAGCTTGCCCCACCTTGCAGCCTTTGATGCAAATAGTAAGCAATCCCTCATATTCAAACCACTGGAAGGAATGACCCAAGTGTCCACTAATCAGCATTCCCACACTAAGTGGTTTATACCAATATAGTTTAAGACACACCAGTAAAAGATGACCTTTGCATTCCTGTCATCCACCAATCAATTTAAATAAGATCCTTTACAGCTTTGGCAAGATAATATATTCTCTATGTCCCAGTACAAGGGAAGGAGCTATAAGAATCTAACATGTAATGGTGCACACTTAATCACTAAAATCATCTTAAACGACCTTTCTAGTGCAACAGTATTCTAGTTATCCATTCAAAGGAAAAAAAAGCCTTCATAGGCCCTACCCATGGGGTTTAAGTGGGAATGAGTGGTTCGACCTTCATGTGCCTCATTCGACAAATATGTTTCTTGGTTAACAATGTATGAGGTATCTTTAAGTGCAAGCATTTTGACATCCAACATAGCTGGTGTCTCTAAGAAGTAAATAGAAAGATCTCTCATCTAAGTGCTATTAATAATTCCCATTTTGCTTCTCATGTAAGTGCCCTCTTAAAGCTAAACTTTGTGTAACTATTTGATTCATGTGTGCCATTTACATTATTGTCATCCTTGGCCACTTCAACATTCTCACAAACACCATGCTTATAGCCACTCAATTCAATGGCCCTATTAAGGCTCAAAATCTTCTCTGATTCACTACACATTTTATTGATTTGTCCCTCACCTATTGGAAGCTTAGTTTGCTTACATATTTCCGATACTAATTCACCTTGCAACCCTAATGTTGTACCTCCATACTATATAGAAATATTTTTATCATAACCAGCCTCTTTTGATTGTGGCACTTTCTCAAAATGAACTACATTACTACTTATAAAGCATTGAATTTCACCATCAACACTTGGTAGTGCCCTAAAAGGAAAATTCCAACATCTTTGATGATCACGTTGGTGTTTTTTTGGCTCCAAGTAATCTCTAATCGAATTCAGAACATCAATACCTTCCACATATGAGTGGGAGAATTACAATAAATTGCTTTCAGTTTTCTTCACCCTTACAGGATGTAGCTGTTCACATTACTAATAGCTTGTTAATGTGAATTTAGATGATTAGTAATTATTATTCCATTTTTTAAGCTACGAAAAGAAAATATTAAAAAATAAAGAATGCCAAGCTCATCGTGAGCACACTGTTAAACCTAAGAAAATCCAATCTCCAACCACCACCATCCTTTCTCCCTCTTTTGTAACCAATGTCATTGACCAACCAGCATTATGTCACCTTCTGTACGTACAATTATACTCACCTAACATGTCTGCCACTTTCATGTCTCCATCCACCACGTTTGAATGACTCCATCTGTTAAAGTGATTAGTTAAGTTGTCACCAGACTTTCCCTGGAAACTAATGGAATGGAAGGAAAGACTTTGTGGATAAAATTAGTAAAAAGATAAGGTTGAAGTTGCTCGGGAAGGGCCTTCTATAGTCCCACACAAAATAATACAAATGTGTGTGACAAGTGATCTAGTCTACACTATTGTTGCTTAGTGCTTTGTGTGGGATAGTTTGATCGAATTCATGCCCTAAATGAATGCAATAAAATTATGGTAGTACTATTGTTTGTTTTAGAGAAAAGCATTTGATTCACTACATTATGATGTGGCATTCTAAATAATTTCAATGCTTCAAGAATAGTGATAATAACGATGGTAGAAGCTGAAGATGAAATTGAAGTTTGCTTGCAATAGTAGTAGGTCTACTCATGTCATCCAACATAATAGTACAAATTCCAACATTCAAGATGTCATGCATAGAAACATCACAGTTGAGTTTAATCCAAGTCGTTGGTGGAGCCCAACAAATAGATATTAAACAACTAATCAAGGCCTCTAGATCTCTTATTAAATAAGATTGGAGAGCTGTAGCAAGTTGCATGAGCAATTCAAGTGCTCATTCAAAGTGCTATTGAATTAAAGTACCTTATTTACATGTGCCTACATATGTTTGTTATGCCAAAAGTGGAATATTTACATATGTTTGTTATGCCAAAAGTGGAATATTTACATATGTTTGTTTGCAAGGATGTTTTCCGTATCTTGATCATACCTCATTTTTTAATCATTATGAATTACCAATGAAATGAGCATAAATAATAAGAAATTAAAATTTTAGTAATATGTAGATATATATTAAAACTAAAATGAGCCTAATTGAAATTATGTAATATAACTAATTCATAACATTATAAAGGTCACATAGGAAGAGAATTAGAGTTTCATAGTAAAATAACTAAGTAGATGTAAAAAATTTGAGGAAATGAGATAAATTATATGAGAAAGTTGCATTCTAAGATGTCAAAGAGATTTAGTTCGATATCAATGATTGTCAAATCATATACGAATTTAAACATCTCGTAAAGGATGCCAAAACCATAAAATATAAAAAATTTGAAAATATAATATTGAATACATTATTGGATAAAGCTCTTTAGGATAAGTCTAGTGATCTCCCATTTGCCTTAATCTAACATCTATTATAATTATTGAGATTTAATAGAATAAACAAACATAAATAATAATATTATATATTATTTTATAATTTAGTAAACCTATATTGAAGTTGAAATAAGATAAATTGAAGAAACATAAGATAAGAGAATCAAATTTGATGTAAACGTCAAATGATAGAGAATTAAGAGTTTCATATAATATAACAAAATCAAACAAAAATACTTGAAGAAATTATATGAATTGTAAAAGAAAGTTACAATTAAAGACACTAATGAGATTGATTGTGTCATGCTAGATCATCAATTTTCGAATAAATCAAAATGCATCATAACACATCCCAAAAACTTAAAAAATAAAATATTAAAAATTATAAGAATGTACCACTAATTAAAAAGTGCTCATCATGATGAGTGTAGTGGTCCTTTTTTTAATATTATCAATATACTATAGTTGAACAAAGATAAATATAAGAAATGTGCTATAACCAAATAAAAGTGATGCTAAAGCCACATGAGATTAGATTTAGAGTTATAAAATAATATATACAAATCTAACAAAAATAATTGAGAAAATGAGATAAGTTTCATAAAATTCTACACTCCAAGATAACAAGAAAATCGAGGCATATAGATTCATACTTTGTTTGATGATCTAGAAAGTTGCACTCAATCTCCTTTATATCTTTGAATGGGAATGTTTACTACAATACAACTTATTTATTTATGTATTTCACTTCGATTTGGATATATTACTATAAAACCCTAAGTCTACTTAATAAGACCTTTACAACACCATGATTTGGTTATGTTACATTATTATAATTGATCTTATTTCGTTATTAATATATATTTACTTGATATTAAATTAATAATTTATTATTATGTATGTTTTTGAAATTTTTTTATTTGTAGTAATTCTAAACGAGATGCAATTGAGACAAAACAAATATTGTTAGACTTGACTGGATGAGCTCTCTCAAACTAGATGTTATTTTTAAATTACTTAATAATTTGTTTTCTTAAGTTGTAGACTTTTTATGAGTCATTTCAATTCTTACCAAATTTTATAATCGAGGATGTTGCACTCAATCTCCTTAGAATATTGCAATGCAACATTTTTGTATGATTTATCTCATTTCTTCAAATTCTTTTTGCTTTGATTTAATTATAATGATTAGTAACTCTAATTCTACTTCGATGTGACCTTCACATTGTTTTAATTTATTTATATTACATCTCTTCAACTTATCCCTTTTCAACTTTAATATATATTTACTAAATATGAAAATAATAATTTATTATTATTTAAGCTTATTTAATAAGGATATTCATAGAAAATCAAAATGTGGTCTATTGGATACAAAACAAACATTATTTGACTCATGCCAACAAGCTTTATTAATTTAGATATTGATTTATATTTTTTAAATATTTTATTTTCTAGCGTTTAACCCATTTTACAAGACATCTCGATTGCTACTAATCTAATGATCAATGGTATTATAGTTGATCTACTTATCATCATGGAATGCAGCATTTTTATTTAACTTATCTTATTTTCTCAAATTTTTAATTTAATTTGATGATGTTACTATGATACTATAATTCCCTACAATGTGATCATTATATTATTTTTATTTGGTTATATTACATTTCCTTAGTTTATTACATTTTAGTTTATTACATTTCCTTAGTTTATTAAAACAATTACTTTTTGTTATTTATGCTTACTTAATATTACAATTTGTTGTATTTCAAGATTTAGTTTGATTAAGATTAAAACATTTTATTGATGTCATCTTGGAAAGCTCGATGTAATTGAAAGAAAATTAACAGTTAAAAATATTTTATTTCCTAAGATTTAGACATATTTTAATTGAAATTTTTTATTTTACTTAATGTAATGATCAAGGATGTTGTACTAATTCATTTTAGTATATTGGAATACAACTTTACCACACAATTTATCTCATTTTTATCAAAAGTTTTGATTTTTTTATTTTTCTATCAAACTTTGATTCTTCTCTAATGTAATCTTTATATTGTTTTTATTTTTTATATCACAATGCCTTTGTTTATATATTTTTACCTTTAAAAAAATTATTAAATATTGAAATAGTAATTTATAATTATTTATACCTCATTAATTTTCTAATTTGTCATAACTTGAGTAGACATCCCTTTGTTTGTAACAAATGTTATCAGACTAGCTTTCATTAACATTACAAGACTCAATATTTATTTTTATTTATTTAAACATTTTACTTTCTATAATTTTTTTTTCTTTGAGAGAAATTTTGATTCATACCTAATGTATACAATGTATCTCATTTCCTCAAATTTTTTTATTTTGTTTAGATATATTACCTTGAAATGCAAAATCTCATCTCATGTGACCATTATTTAATTTAGTTATATTACGTTCCTACAATTTATCTTCTCTAGCTTTATTATATATTTAGTTAACATTAAAATAATGATTTATTATTATTTATGCTTTTTAAAATTATATTTTATAGTAATTCCATCAGAGTTCTCAAGATAGATAAATTTCATTGGACTCATCTTGATAACATCTTTCAAATTAAATATTTATTCATAATTTTTAAGCATTTTTTTCCAGAGTTTGGTACATTTTATGAGTAAATTTAATTTATATCTTATTTTATGATAGAGAATGTTATAGTCAATTCCCTTAGCAACTTAGAATGTAATTTATCATATTTCATCAATTTGTTTTGCATGGGTTTGTTGTACTATTATCCAATTGTAAATCTTTTCCTATGTGACATCCATATTTCTTTGATCTTTATATATTAAATTTCTTTACTTTAATTGATTCTAGCTTTAACATATTATTTTTCATTATTAAAATAATTATTTATCTTTATTTTTGTTTGTTTGCTTTAGTAATTTGTAGAATTTCCAAAGTAGATCTGATTGAGATGAATCAAATGTCATTTAGTCCCTCAACGAGCTTATTTCATTTAAATGTTTTCTTATAAATTTTTAAATATTTCTTCAGTTGTGTTGATACACCATAAAAAAAATTTTGCTTTGTACCTAATTTAATTTTTGAGATTATACACTTGATCCCTTCGTATTATGCAATGCAAATTTTCTTTGCAATTGATCTCATTTTTCAACATTTTGATATAATTTGGTTACATTATTATGTAATTCAAAATCCACCCTCATGTGAGATTGCATGATGACAACTTTGTTTTAATACATTTCTTGAATTTATCTCATTTTAGCCTTAATATATATTTACTTAACATTAAAATAATAATTTATTATAATTTAAACATATTTTGTTCAGTAATTCCTACGTATTCCAAATAAGTTATCTTCAAGGTGAAAGAAATCTTGCTATTCTCGAGTCAATGAGTACTATTAAATTAAATGTTATTTATATTTTTTGAAATATTTTCTTTTCTATGATTTTTATGTTTCACAAGATATTTGAATTCATACAAGATTTGTTGATTGAGCACGTTGCACACACTTCATTTAATCTAGGAAAGGAGCTTTTGCTAACAATTTATCATAATTGTTCAACTCTATTGCTTTTTATTTTTTTATATTACTATGAATATCTAATTGCCCTTTTATGTGATCTTTTAATCATTTTTATTTAGTTATAATATATTGCTTTAATATATCTCATTTTTGCTTCAATATATAATTATTTAATATTGAAATAATACTTTTTTACTGCTTATACTTAATTGTTGGACAATTTGTAGCAATTCAAAACAAGTTTTGGCCATGGTGAAACAAATGTCATTGGAGTCATCTTGATGATCTTTGTCTATTTTAATTATTATTTTTAATATTTTAAAATATTTTGTTTATTATTATTTTAACATTTTACAATATATTTAGATTCAAATTTGATTTGGTAATCGAGTGTTTTACACATGATGACCTTAATGTCTTGGAATGCAACTTTTTTGCAAAATTTATCTAATTTTTTTTGGAATAATTTAATTAGCTTTCCATAAACTATTATTACTAATAAATTCTAATTCTCTTCTGATGTGACCTTTACATCAATTTGATTTGGTTATATTACATTGCTTTAGTTTATCTTTTTCAACTATAATATATATTCCTAAACCATAAAACAATAATTTATAGCTTTCAACTTTGCTAACTCATAGTAAATAAAATCAAGGTTATTTCTTGAAGAAGTTAATATTGTTGTACTAGTCTCAATAAGTTGTATCCAATTAAATATTAATTTTCTTGTTTAAATATTTTATTTGGTAAGCTTTTGACATAGTTTAGTACATACTTTGATTAGTGACTCATATGATATTTGTTAAAAAAACAATGTGTTATTATTTATGCTTCTTTATTTGGAAAATTTGTTGTAATTTCAAAATGGTCTAATTGATATGAAAAAAATGTTATTTGTCTTGTGTTGATGAGTTCCATAAATTGGATTATAGCTTTTTAATTTTTGAACTAATTTCATTTTATAGTAATTTGCACATTTTATGACATAACTTGTTTCTTTCACAATTTGATGATTGAGACTATTAAACCTTAACTCCTTAGTGCCTTGGAAAGAAACTTTCCTACTCAATTTAACTTTATTATTAAAATTCTTTAATTTAATTTCTTTGTAATATATTAAAAATACAATTCTTCTTTTGCAAGACCTTTATATCAATTTGATTTGGTTATATTACATTACATTAGTTTACTTAATTTCATTTTTAAGTTAAATTGCTTTATAATAAATTAGCAATTTATTTTTTTATTATTTATTCCTACTAAATATTACAATTCAATGTAATTTCAAAAGTGATATGATGAAGAAGAAAAAAATGTTGTTGGAACTGAATCAATGAATCTTATCTATTTAAATATTCATTTTGTTATTAAAAACTACATGTTTTTTGTTATCTTATCATGTTTTTGTGGACTTTTTTTATTCATCATAGATTTGTTTGATGACATTACACATGATCTATTTAGAATCATGGAATGTAACTTTCCTATAAAACGTTCTGACATTCTTTCAAATTTTTTGCATCAAGTTATATTACTATAAAATTCTAATTCTCCACACATGTGAACTTTGCATTATTTTTTATTGGATTTATTACATTATTTCAATATACATAGCTTAGATTTCTTTTTTATTACTTTTTTTAATTTACCTCATTTTTTTAATATCAAATTAATAATGTGTTGTTATTTATACTTATTTACCCTAGTAATTAATAGAACTAACAAATGAGATTTAATCATTACAAAACAAATGTTGATGGATCCATTTTGAGTAGTTTTACCAAATTAAATGTTCAATTATAAATTTTTAAGAATTTCATTTCAAAGGTTCTTACAAGTTTTATGAGGCATTTCTTTTCTTATATTTTTTGATGATCAATGATGTTACCTTTGATATCTTTAAGATTTTCAAAAGGAAATTTCCATTGCAATTTATCATTTTTTTCTAATTTTTTTATTTAATTTTGTTATATTGTAATGAAACATTTGATTCTTCAATATTGTGATCTTTATATCGTTTCAACTTTGTTACATTATATTTCTTTAGTTTACCTCATTTTAACATTAATATATATAACATAATAATAAAATAGCAATTTATTATTTTTTTTAATTAGTTAATTTGAAATAATTCAAAAAAGGAATGATTGAGATAAAATAAAAATCATTCGATATGCCTTAGGAAGTTTTATCCAATTAAATATTCTTTTATATCATTAAAATATTTTACTTTTTTATTTTTTAAATTTTTTTAGATATTTCTATTCATATCTAATATAATGATCAATAATATTACACTCGATCTTCTAAGTATCTTTAACTACTATTTTCTTCTATAAATTATCTTTTCTCTTTACATTTTTTCATTAATTATTTTATATTATTATGTAACATTAAAAAGCCTCTCATGTGATATTTACATTATTTTGATTTGGTTATATTACATTTATTCAGTTGATCTCATTTCAATTATAAAAGATTATTTTTTTAAACATAAAATAATACTATTTATGGTTATTTTGTTTAGTAATTCATTGTAATTACACATTTGGTTTGATCAAGACGAATCAAGTTTCATTATACTCGTGTCGTTGAGCTTTATCCAATTAAATTACTTTCTATATTTTTTGAAATATTTAAAATTTAATGACTTTGGCATGTTTTATGAGACATTTTGGTTATTACGTGACTTGATGATTGAAGATGTTACACTCCATCTCTTTAGTATCTTTCAATTTAAGTTTCTAATATATTTTATCTCATTTCTTCAAAGTTTTCACTTTGATTTGGCCATATTACTATATGATTCTAATTATTCTCTTGTGTCTTCTTTATGACACCATCATTTAGTTATAATATATTACTTCAATTTAACTGAGTTAATTCTTAATATATACCTATACATATATATATATATATATATATATATATATATATATATATATATATATATATATATATATGTATGTATGTATATACGTGATTAACATTAAAATAATAATTATTATAATGTTTTATTATACTCTTGGTAATTTTTATTAATTTCAAATGAGATCTAATTGAGAGGAAAGAAATTATCATTCAACTTGTTAAGAATAATTCGACGTAACAAAATATTTAATAATATTTTTTGAAATATATTATTTTCTAGGATTTTATTATACTTTACAGACATTTAAAACGATACATGATTCAACCTCTAAGGATGTTAGACTCCATCAACTTTGTCTCTGTTAATGCAACTTTAGCAAATAATTTGTATCATTTGTTCTAATTTTTCATTTTAAAGAATTTTATTTTTTGGGTTTTTTCACATTTCATCATTACTATGCATTCTTTATAAGGCATTTCAATTTATACCTTATTTGGTGATAAAGGAATTTGCACTTGATTTCCTTGGAATGACCAAACAAAGCTTTTACAAACAAATTGTCTTATTTCTTCAAACTTTCCTGCTTTATTTAGTTATATTATATTTCTAAATTTGAATAATTTCAGCATTAATGTATATACTTAATGGTAAAATAAAAAATTATTATTATTTTTGTTTAACAGCTTTTGCAATTTGAAAAATTTCAAAAGGAATTTCGATCAAGGTGAAACAATAATATTGAACTCAATTAAGCAAGCTCAATGAAATCAAATATTAACTTTTTATTTTTTAAATTTATTAATTTTTGATTCATACTTGATTTGATAATCGACGATGTTATGCTCGATCTCCTTAGTATCTTTGAATAAAAATTTCCTATAATCTTTTTCTCTTTTATCTAATTGTTTCACATTAATTAGCTATATTATGATGAAATTTTGATTCTCATTTCATGTCACTTTTATATTATTTTGATTTGGTTATGTTACATTACTTGAATTTCTCAAAATTCGATTTTAATAAATATTTAGTTAATATTAAAAAAATACAAATTTTAACATATATTCATATTTAGTTTGGTAATTCCACATAATTCTTAAAAGTTTCCTAATAGATAGGAAGTAGACATCATTGGACTCATGTTTGTTAGCCTTATCAATTGAATTTTTTTTAATTTTTCAAATTATTTTCTTTTTCAAGATCTAGTCGCACTTTAGGACATGTTCTATAACAAACGTTAGTTGTCTAGATTTTCATTGAGGCTTTTATGCTTGATCTCATTATTATTATTGAATGTAAATTTCTTATAAACTTTTTCTAATTTATCTAAATTTTTCACATTGATTTCATTATTTACTGCATTTTGAGTTAGATATGCTACATTGCTTCAATTTCTCTTATTTCATTTTTTGTAAATATTTTGATAGTATTGAAATAAAATTTTTTTGTATTAATTCTTATTTAGTTTTATAATTCCAAATAATTACTAAAATATGTCGATTAAAGGTGAAATAGACATCGTTGGACATGTGTAAATGAGCTCTGTAAAATAAATATATTATTTTTGTTTTCTTGGAAATATTTTTCAAGATTTTGGCTCACATTAAATTTTTTTCTAATTCATGCTTAATTTGATGATCGATAAAGTTACACTTGATAACTTTAGTATCTTTGAATGCAACTTTCATTCATATTTTTTTATCTTTTTCTTCCTGAGTTTTCTTATTTGATTTTGTTTTACTACTATGATTCTGTAATTATCCTCTCAGGCCACCATTACATTAATTTTAGGTTATCTTCAAATATTACATATATTACCTAATATTAATATAATAATCTAATATTATTTATGCTTACTTATTTTGGTAATTAGTAGAAGTTTCCAACATGTTGTGCTATTGACAAAACAAATAACATTGGGATAGTTATGACAAGCTCTATCAAATTAATTACTCATTTTTATATTTTGAAGTATTTTATTTTTAAGAAGTTTGCATTTTTTCAGAGTTAGTTTTATTCTTACATTATATAATAACCAAGGAATTTGCCCTTGATCCCTATCGATTTTTAAATGCAACTTTCTTGTAGAATTGGCCTCATTTTTCCAAGTTTTTTTATTATATTTTGCTATATTACTATGAAACTCAAAATCTTCACTATTAAGATGTTTACATCACTTTGATTATGTTATATTATGTTTTTAAATTTATCTTAATTTTGTTTACCATACATTACATAATACTATTTATTTCAACTTATGTTCTTTTTATCACAACAAATCTAAATGAGGTGTATTCAAGATAAAATAAACATCAGTTGACTAGCCTCATCAAGTTTCTTCTAATAAATACTAATTTTAAATTTTTATGTTCTTATTTTATATTTTGTAGACATTTTAACGACATTTTGAATTGAACATAATTTGATTATTGAGGATGTTAACTTGAGCTCTTTAGTAACTTTGAAAACAACTATGACATACAATTTTTCTAATTTGTTCAAATGTTTTGCTTTGATTTGGTTATATTTCGATGAAATTGTAATTTCTTCTCATATGACCTTTACATCATTTTTATTTTATTATATTATATTCATTCAATTTATTTTATTTTAACTTTATTATTTATTTATCATATACTACAATAATAATGTTTTATTATTTAAGCATAATCAATTATTATTTAAGCATAATCAATTGGGTAGTTTTTAGGAATGTTAAATGAGGTCTAATTCAGACAAAACTAATGTCATTGGATCCATCATAACTAGCTCCGTCTAATAAAAAAATTATATATTTTATTTATTATTGTTTGAGTATATTTCATGAGATATTTCTATTCGTTTCTAATTTGATGATTAAATTTATTACAGTTAATCTCCTTAGTACTTTTCAATGCAACCTTTCTAAAAGTTTTCCTCATTTTTTTCAATGTCTTTTATTTTATTTAGTTATAATCCAATGAAATTATAATCTCTTTTATTTAGTCATATTACATTACTGTGAGTTATCACTTTTTAGCTTTATTACATATTGGCTTAAAGTATTACTTTATTATTATTTGTAGTTATTTACTTTAGTTATTCATCATAATTTCAAACAAAGTTTGTTAGAGTTGAAATAGATATCATTAATATCATCTTGATGAGCTTTACCTAATTAAATAACACTTGTTTATTTTTAAATATTTTATTTTTTTACCATTTTGGAATGCTTCATAGAATATCTCGATTTGTGCTTGATTTGATGATTGAGAATGTTAGACTTAATCTCCTTAGTATCTTAGAATAAAATTTTCTCATACAATTTATCTTATTTTAAATTGATCTGGATATATTTCTATGATAGTATAATTCAACTATTGTGTTTTCTTGATATTGTTTTATTTTTTTATATTACGTAAACTCAATTTGTCTTAATTTAGCTTTACTACAATTCACCAAACATTATAATAAAAACATACTATTAATTATGCTTATTTATTAGGGTAATTCATAATAACTCTAAATGATGTCTAATTAAGAAAAAAATAATAGTTGTTGGACTTACCTTGAAACTCTATCAAATAAAAAAATTAATTTTTTACTACTAAATGTATTATTTATAAAAGTTTTGAATGTATTACGTGTTAATTTCATTTCTATATGACTTTATTATAAAAATGTTACTACCAATATTCTTATTATCTTCGAATCTAACATTCTATTATAGTTTATCTTATTAAAACTATTTGTTTTGATTTTGTTGTGTTATATTGCTTCAACTAATGTCATTTTATTCTTAATATATATTTATTTAATATTAAAAAAAGAATTTACTCTTACTTTTGTTTAATTACCTTTGTGATTCATGTTTGTTCTAATGGAGGTTTAATCGGCAAGTAGCAAATGTCAATCGACTTGTGTAGACGAGCTTGATGAAGTAAAGTCATAATTTTATTAGTTGAAACAATTTATTTTCTATGGTCTTTCATGTTTTATAACATATTTTTATTCATACCTAATTTGGAGATCGAGGATGTTACGTTAATTACCTAATTATCTTTGAATGCAACTTTCTCATAGAACTTATCTTACTTCTTCAATTTATCTCATCTTAGCTTTAATATATGTCTAATTAGTATTGAAATAATAATTTATTCTTATTTATGATTATTTAATTCATTACTTTGCTCATGTTCTAAACTAGGGCCAACAGAGCTAAAATTAAAGGCATTAGACTTGTCCCAAAAACCACTTTCCAATTAATTATCAAAATTGTTTTTGAAATATTTTATTTTCTAGTATTTTTGCCTATTTTAAGACAAATTTAGAATTGTGGTTGAATTGATAAAAATGTATTTGACCTTTGATCTCTTGAGTTTTGTGGAATTCAATATTATTGTATAACTTTTCTTATTATTATACAATTTTTCTCTTTTATTTGTTATTTTACTTTGTAACTCTAAATCTCCTCTGCTGTCACCTTTACATTGCTTTAAATTGGTTAAGTACATTACTTTAATTTTAATTAGTTTAGATTTAATAAATTATTTTTTAATTTAAGAAAATAATTTGTTGTTGCTAATGGTCATTTTCTTATAATTCATATTAATTCAAAGTAAGGAATAATGGAGATAAAAGGGTATCATTGGTTTCATTTTGACACATTCTATCTAATTACATATATTTTTCATATTTTTAAATATTTTTTCTATAGTTTTTGCATAGTTAGAAGATATTTTTATTAATACATGATTTTATGATCAAGGATGTTGCCCTAAATCAAGTTAGAATCATGTAATGAAACTATATCATAAAATTTATGTAATTTATTCAAACTTTTCACTTTAATTTGGCTATGATTTTATGTATATCAATGTTGCTTCTACGTCACATTGGTTTGGTTTTTATTGCTTTAATTTATCTCATTTAAACTTTTGTTTTAATTTTTTAATTTTAAATAAATAATTAAATTTTTAGTATGCTTATTTATTTGTTAATTCATCATAATTCGAAACTTGGTCTCATGGAGACCAAAAAAACATTATTAGGCTCTCATTATTGAGCTTAATCAAATTAAATATTCATATATATATATATATATATATATATATATACATATATTATTTTCCATGATTTTGGCATGCTTTATGAGTAATTTTTTGATACCTAATTTGATGATCAAGGATGTTAAAAAAAGCCTACTAAGCACCTCAAAAAGCAAATTCCCTATATAATTTGTCTTCTTTCCTCAAAATGTTTAGTTTAAATTTCTTAAATTACAATGCAACTCCAACTTTCCTCTTGCATTGCCTTCATCCTGTATTGATTTGGTTATGTTACATTATCTCAGTTTATTTCATTTTAGATTTAATATATATTTTCTTAATTATGTAATAATAATTTGTTATTATTTATGATCTTTCACTTTGAAAATTTGTATTTATATAAAATGAGGTTTACTAATGGAGAAATAAAAATTGTCGATCTCAACACAATGACCACTATCCATTTTGTTATTTAATTTTTTTATATTCATTATTTTGTTTCTAATATTTTCATTCCTTTTATGAGATAATTCTATTTGTGCCCAATCTATTGATCAAGCTTGTTACATTCAATGTTCTTAGTTTCTTGGAATGGATCGCTTTTATAAAGATCAACTCTTCTCTTCAACTTGTTATCTTTGTTTTGGTTACATTATATTTTTTTAAAGTTATGTTATTTATATTTTAATGTATAGTTATTAAGATTATAATAGTAATTTATATTTATTTATGTTAATTTAATTTAGTAATTTGTAGTGATTTCAAATGACGACCAACTTATATATATACTCAAACTCTTTTGTATCTTAAAATACAAATTTCTCAAACCATTTATCTAATTTCATAAAACTTTTAATTTTGAATTGGTTATGTTATTGTTAACTCTAAATCTTAAATCATGTGATCTTTATATGACTTTGATTTAGTTTTATTACATTGCCTCCATTTATCATATTTTAGTTTTAATATATATTTAAAAAATATTGGCCTAATAATGTTTTACATTTATGTCTAGTTACTTTACTAATTCGTAGTAACTACATTTGTGGTTTGATAGTAATTAAAACATTTCAATGAAGTCATGTTAACGAACTTTATCTAATTAAATTTTCATTTCTAATTTTTCGAACATTTTATTATTTTTTTGGCATAAAATTTGAGAAATTTTATTTATATCTTATTTCATGATAATGGTATTACCCTTAAACTCCTAAGTGTCTTGGAGGACAAACCACATAAAATATCTTATTTGTTAAAATGTTTCACTTTGGTTAGGTTATTTTACTATTTAACTCTAATTCTTCTTTTGATAATATTTATATTGATCTCCTAAATATCTTGTAGAGAAAACTTTGCAAACAATTTATCTTATTTTTTAAAACATTGATTCAACAAGGTTTAATGTTTGAGTTGTTACACTTTAAATCTTTAATATCTTAGAATGTAGCTTTCATATTCAATTTATCTCATTTGTTAAAATTTTTTGATTTGATTTTGTTATACTTTTATGAAACTCAAATACCGCTCTTGTTTAAAACTTTAAAAGCTTTGATTTCATTTACATCACTTCAATCTTTATTATTTCGACTTTATTAGTTATCAATTTATTAATTAAAAATTATTATTATTATTATTATTTATTCATTTTTGGTAACTCAAAGTATTTCAAAAAGAGGTCATATTAAAAAGAAACAAATGTAGTTTGATTGACCTTAATGCCCTCTAATTAATTAACCCTTTGCATTTATATTTTTAGTTATTTTATTTCACTGGTTTTTGCATAATCAGCAAGACATTTTTTATTTATACTTAATTTCATGATTGAGAATGTTTCATATGATCTTTGGAATATCATACATGATTTGATTCTTGAAGATGTTACACTTTGTGTCATTGACATCTTGGAATGTAGTTTTCTCATATAATTTATTTCATTTACTCATAATTTTTGAAATAATTTAGTTTTATTACTTGAAATTTTAATTTTAGCTCATCTCATGAGACATTTCAATTTGTATCAGATTTGATGATAAAGGATGCCACAATCAATCTCAAAAGTATATTGGAATTATACTTCCCACAAAAATTTACCTCATCTCTCAAATTCTTTTCTTTGGCTTGGTTATATTGCTATGTAACTTGAAATCCTTTATTGTGTGATTATTATAACACATTTATTTAATAATATTTCTTTGTTTTAATTTATCTTAATTATGTTATAATATATTTTTACTTAATATTAAAAATATTATTTTCTTTTTATTTAAGCATATTTCCTCTCTTAATTCGTAATATTTTCAACCAAGGTTTGATAGAGATGAAACAAATGTTATTTGATTCTTATTGATAAGCTCCTTTAAATTAAGTTTACATTATTATATTTTCAATTATTGTATTTTCTAAGGTATTAACATATTTTAAGAGTCATCTTTTTGTGCATAATTTGACTATTGAGGATCTTACACTTGATCTCAAAAGTACATGTGTGTGCAACTTTTATGTGTAGTGTATCTCTCTTTTTTAAATGTTTTCCTTTGAATTAAATTTATTACTATATACCTAGTTCTCCTTCTATGTGACCCTTACATCAGCTAGGTTTTGTTGTGTTACATTATTTTAATTTACATAACTTCAACTCTAACGTATACTTATTTAATATGAATTTTTTATATTTATATTCATTTACTTTAGTAATTTGTAATAATTCCTAAATAGGTCTGATAAAGAAAAAAGCAAATGTAGATGGATGCATGTCAATGAGCTTTACAAAGAAAAATATTTATTTTGTATGTTTATAATGTTTTTATTTTTTTAGGGCATTAGTGCATTTTATGAAATCTTTCAATTCATTAATTTGATGATTTAGTAAGTTTCGCTCGATTTTCTTAAAATCGTAGGATGTAATTTTTCTATACAATTTATCTAATTACTTCAAATTATTTTGCTTTGATTTTGTTGTCAACTTGAAACTCAAATTGTCCTTTTGAATGACCTTTATAATGATTTATTTGTGTTGTGTTATACAAATTTAATTTATCTCATTTCATACTTAACATATATTAACTTAAAATGAAAATAATAATTTTTTATTATTTATGTTATTTACTTTCATAATTAGTAGTAATTAGAAATATGGTCTAGCAAAGATGGCATAAATATCATTAGGCTTATCTTAACGATTTTTATAAATATTCATTTTTAACTAAATTTATTTTTTTATTTTTTACTATTTTAGCATGTATTATGAGATATTTTAATTTTTACTTGAATTGATAATTCAGGAAACTGCACTCTATGTACTTGGTGTCTTTTGATGTAGCTTCTTATATAAGTTTTCTCATTTTCATCATGTATTTTGCCTTGATTTGGTTATATTATTATGGACGTCTATCTACAACTTGTGTGACCATTACAAAGCTTTGATTTGGCAATGTTATATTTCTCAAATTTAAAACATTTTATATTCATTGTATATTTAATAAATCATTAAATAATAACTTATTATTTTTTTGTTTATTATTTTTGATAATTTTTAGTAATTTTGGATGAAGCTTATTTTAGATGAAACAAACATTAATAGACAATTCTTGAAAAGCTATATCCACTTAAATATTTTTTTTTTGAATTATATTATATCATTATTTTTTGTATGTTGTATGAGATATTTTTGTTCACCCTTGACACATTGATATAGGATTTCGCAAAAAATCATTTGAGTTTCTTGAAATTTAACTCTCAGATAAAATTTGTCACACTTTTTTAACATTTTTCTTTGATTTGGTTATATTATGTTGCATCAAAGAACAACTAATCAAGATAGAATAAACATCTTTGTATTCATCTCGACAACCTCTATGTGATTAATTATACATTTTTATGTTTTTAAATATTTATTTTCTAGGGTTCTCACTTTCTTTATGATGAATTTCAATTTTTACCTAATTTGATTAATATGAATATTACACTCAATCTCTTTAATATCTTGGAATGTAACATTCTTAAATGATTTATATCATTCAATAAACTTTTGCTTTTATTTTGTTATATTAGTATGTAACTCTAAATTTCCACATATATGACTATTACATCAAATTGATTTTGTTGTCTTACATTGCTTCAATTTTATCATTTTTCTTTTAATAGATATTTACTTATTAAAAATACAATATATCATTATTTATATTTCTTACTTTGGCAATTACTATAAAATTCAAATGAACTCCAATCAACAAAAAATGAAATGTCATTAGACTCATCTTGATTAGCTCTATCCAATTAAATATTCTATTTATTTTTAAAATTTTTTTTTCTAGGGCGTTTTGTAAATTTTATGAAAATATTTATTCATACCTAATTTGATGATTGAAGATGTTGCACATGATGTTATTAGTATCTCAGAATAAAGATTTTTCTTATAATCTATATTATTTTGGAATATTTTTGGATTTAGTTGTATAACAATGAAACTTTAAACCTCTTTTCTTGTGTCTTTTCTATTAATTTGATTTAGTTATATTTCATTTGTTAAATTTATATTATATTAAATTTAATTATATTAAATTTAATTATATTATATATAATGTTAAAAATATAACTTATTATTATTTATTTTATTTTTTATTCATGATAATTAAAAAATGTTTGATTAAAATGAAACAAATGCCATCAAACTTGTCTTATTGAGTTTTATCAAATTAATTAAACATTTAAGATTTGAGATTTTTTTTAAGGTTTTAGAATATTTTGAGTCATTTCATTTTGATTCCTATTTTGGTGATAAATAAAGTTTTACTTTGTCTCCTTAATAGTTTGGAATACATCTTTTTCATATAATTTATCTGATTTCTTCAAATTGTTTGCTTTGATTTGGTTATGTTACTTTGTAACTCTAAATTTCTTATCAATTGACTTTAACATAATATTAATTTCAGAAATCTAATTTAATTTATACCATTATGACATTAATACATTCACTTAATGTTAGAATAATAAGTTATTATTTTATTTTTTATTTAACTCAGTATTTCAATAATTAAAAATGAGATTCTATTAAGACAAAAAATGTCATTTGATTCATCATGGATATATATATATATCATGATTTTTTTATATTTTTAAATATTTATATTTTATTATTTTTGTAGGCTTTGCGTGATATTTCTATTCATAATTGTGAATGTGACCTTGGCATGTTTTTTATTTGGTTATATTATGTTTACTGAATGTATCTAGTTTCAATTTTAATTTATATATACTTAATGTTAAAATAATAAAATATTATTATTTATTCTTTTTTACTTATGCAATACACGTTAATTTCAAATGAGAGCGAACTTAAACTTGCAATGCATTATAGCCAAATCCAATTAAAAAATTTGAAGAAATGAAAAACATTTTGTGTGAAAGTTGTATTGCTCGTGACAAAGTAGATGAAGTGCAATTTCACGATCATCAAATTAGGCATGAAAGGAAATGTCTAGTAAATCAAGCTAAAACATCTGAAAATAAAATTTTTAAAGATAAAAAAGTGAAAATGTGTTTACATAGAGCTTATGAGGATAACTCCAATGAAGGTAGTGTCATTTCATTTTGACCTCATTTTGATTTATTGCAACTAACCAAAGTATATGAGTATAAATAATCATAAATTATTATTTTAATATTAAAAAATATATGAAAGTTTAAAAAGGATAAATTGTATCATTGTAACATTACGAAGTAAAAACAATATAAAGATCACATCCAAGGAGATTTTCAATTGAGTAGTAACCAAACCTAATCAAAGAAAAAAGTTTCAAGAAATGAGATAAATTTTATAGAAAAGTTAAATTAAAAGACATTAAGAAGATTGGTTGTAATATTCATGATCTCCAATTTAGATATAAATTAAAATGTCTCCAAAAATTTTCAAAATACTATAAACTAACCTTTAAATTACAAAAAATATTTAATTGGATAGAGTTCATTGTGATTAGTCGAATGATTTTTGTTTTGCCCCAATCACAACTTGTTTCGAATTACTATGAGTTACTAAATTATATACCAATAAAAAAGATTATTTTATTATAAAATTAAAACATAATTATATAGAGCTCTTTGAGTTAAATCCAATAATGTTGGTTTCATGTTGATTGTGCCATCTTTGTTATACTAATAATCACTAAAGTAAGTGAGTATTAATAAAATTAAATTATTTTTTTCATATTTAGTAGATATATAATAAATTTGAAATAAATAAATTGAAGTAATGTAATGCTAATAAATCAAAGTAACATAACAGTAATATGAAAGGAGATTTAAAGTTATATAGTAAATAATCAATTCAAAATGAATCAATTGTAGAAATAAAGCAAATTATGCAAAATGTTGCATTTCGAGATCCTAAGGTGATTGAGTGTAACATTGTTAATCATAAAGTGTAATATAAAAAATTGTAGAAGTGTAATATACACGCTTATAACGATGTAAATGTTAAAAGAGAAGAGAGTTAGAGTATTATAGTAATGTACCTAAATCAAACAAAAAATTTCAAAAAATGAGATTAATGATCTGAGAAAGCTACATTTGAAGGTAAAAAGTAGATATAGTGTATCTCATTTGAAGATACAAATGAGATACGAGCAAAAATGCCTTGTAAAATATTTAAAACCTTAAAAAAAGTGTTTCCAAATATAAAGAGAATATTTTATTTGATAGAACTTGTCATGATGAGTCTATCAACATTTGAGCCATCTCAATCAAACATTGTTTGAAATTATTATAATTTAACAAATTAAATAAAAATAAATAATAATTTATTATTTTTATAATATTATGGTGAAATAATACAAATTGAAGAGATTTCATATGTCGAAATCAAAATGATGTTAATGTCACATGAAAGAAGAATTAATGTTACAGAGTAACGATCCGATTCAATACAAAAAATTGAAACAAAGAGATAACTTGTAATGGAATGTTGTATTTATAGGTAATAAGGAGATTGATTGCAACACATCAATCATCATGATAAGCAAAAATTCAAATTATTGTAATGCATGTCGAATCCATAAAAAAATATTCAAAATTATAAAAATTGATATTTCATAGGATGGTGACGAAAATGTCAAATAAGATGAGATTTAGGGACAAATATATACATTGCTAAATCAAAGCGAAAATTTTAAGGAAATTACAAAATTGTTATGTGAAAGGTGCACTACAAAATACTAAAATGATCAAATATAACATGCTTAATTATCAAATGAAATATGAATCAAAATATCTCATACAATGTGTTAATCAATAAAAGATTTAATATTTAATTGGAGAGCTTTTGGAGTTGAGACAAACAAAGGTTTCTTCATTTCGTTTAGAGCTCATTCAGAATTATTGTTAATTTCCAAAGAACTTAAGAAAAAAATAATAATTTTTTTATATATTAAAGTTGAAAGGATATAAATTGATGCTATGTGCTATTACAAAATCAAATTGATTCTAAGGACACATGAAGATTGATTTTTGGGTTACATAGTTATATAACCATTTTAAAATGAAAAATTTTAAAATATGAGATAAATTGTAAAGAAAACATGAATTCATAGATATTAAGAAGAATAAGTGTGATATCCTTGAGAGACAAATATGTATGAATAAAACTATTTTTTAAAATATTTTAGAATCCCATAAAGCAAAATATTTTAAAATATAAAAATAATTTTTATTTAGTTAGAGCTAGTTGTGTTGAGTCCAATTATGTATGTTTCAAAAAATTCATAATTCTTTTGGAGTTATTGCAAAAGACCAACATAAGAAAGTTTAAATAATAATTAATTTTTTTTAACATTTGTAGATATAAATTGATGCTTAAATGAGATAAACTGAAGTATTGCAAAAATAATAAACCCAAAGTGACGTATTTATTAATCACATGAGAGGAGATTTGGAGTTGCATAGAAAAATAACAACATCAAAATAAAAACTTTTATGAAATGTGATAAATTATATGGGAATATTACATTCCAAGATAATAAGGAATTTGATAGTAACATTTTCTATCACAAAATGAGGCGTCATTCAAAAAATCTCGTATGGGGTACCAAAATCCTTGAAAATGAAACATTTAAAAATACAAAAATAAATATTTAGTTTGATAGTGGTCATCAAAACATGTCCAATGATGTTATTTTAATCCTAACAAAATTTATGGTGGAATTACTACAAATTACAAAAGTAATCATACATAAATAATAACAAATTATTATATTAATATTAAATAAGTTTATATTAAAAAACAAATGAGAGAAATAAAACTAATATAATATATGAAAATAAAAGTTATTTAAAGATGCACATAGGGATATTTAACCAAATAAAATTAAAAAAATTTGAAGAAATAAGATAAATTATATGAAAAAGTTTCATTCTAATATAATAAAGAGATTGAGCATAACATTCTTGATTGTTATCGAAGAGAGACGAAAAAATATTATTAGGCTCATCTCAACGACCACTTTCAATTTCAATAATTATTTTTATATTTTTAAATATTTTATTTCTAATTTTTTAATAAAGGATGTTGCACTTGATCTCCATATCATCTAACAATACAAATTTCATGTACAATGTTTCTTATTTTTTAAAGTATTTCACTTTGACTAAGTTATATTACCTTGTTACATTAAGTCTCTCTGTATAAGAACTTTACGTGACTATGATATGGTTATAATATATTATTTCAATTTATTTAATTTCAACATTAACAAATATTTATGTAATATTAAAAATATTTTTTTTATTTATGTTCATTACCTTTTGCAATTCATAGTAACTCAAAACAAGTTCTAATCAATAGAAAAAATTATTGGACTTATCTAAATGAGCTCTATCCATTTAAGTTTTACTTTTTTATTTCTTAAAAGGTTATTTTTTATTATTTTATCTTGCATCTCCAATTATTTTGTTTCATGCGTGATTTGTTGACAGAGGATATCACAGTTGAACTCCTTAGTATCTTGAAGTTCTACTTTTTTCCCTAATTCATCTACGTTTTTCAAAATTTGTTCTTTAATTTGTTTATAGTATTTTAAGACTCTAATTTTCTTCATATTCGAACATTGTTATGATAACATCAATTTATCTTATTTTAGTTTTAATATACATTTTCATATGACTAAAGCAATAGTTTTTTTTATTTACACTTATTTACTTTGATTATATATAGGAGTTCAAAGAGTGGTCTGGTCAAGAAAAATAAAAAGTCGTTCGACACATTTCTGGTAGCTCTATCTAATTAAAAATTTATTTTTATATTTTAAGTATTTTCTTTACTATTGTATGGGTGTATTTCATAAGTCATTTTGATTAGTACCTAATATGATTATTTTGTTATGCTAGATCTTCTTAGTTTATTCTAATGTAAATTTCTCATATAATTTATCTAATTTTTTCTTTTTTTTCTTTAAATAATGTATATTACTATATAACTCTGAAAGCCATTTAATGTGACCTTCACATCACTTTGAAAATAGAATATTTTTGGGTTTTGGCATAGTTTACAAAATGTTTTATTGGTAACTTACTTGACCACTATGGTTGCCACTCTCAATTTCATAAGTGTCATAAAACACAACAATTTTGCATAGTGAATCTTTCAAATTTCTCCTTTTGAAGGAAGTTTTATAATTTCATTATAAAAAACTAATTCAAAGATAGATTTGAAAAAATATGGTAAATTGTATAGGAAATCTGCATTATAAGATGCAATAGTGATTAAGTATAACATCCTTGACAATCAAATCAAATATGAATAAAACTATTTCGTATAGCATGCCAAAAACCTATAAAATGAAGCATTTAGAAATAAAAAAATATTTTATTAGATAGAGTTAATTAAGATAAGTTTAATGATATTTGTGTCATCTTAACTAAACCAACTCTAGAATTGCTATGAATTGTCAAACTAAATAAGTATAAATAATAATAAATTTTTATTTTGTTCTTAGCTAAATATTTATTAAAGTTGAAAAAGGATTGATTAAATTAATGTAATATGTTAAATTAATGAGTTGTAATGCTCACATGAGAGCAAATTTAGAATTATATAGTAAAACATTCAAATCAAATTAAGAAATATGAAGAAATGAGAAACATTGCATAGGAAACCAACATTCTAACACACAATTGCGATTGATTGTGACATTTCCCCATAAGATAAGTGTGTGGAAAACCCATATGATAGGAGTGAATTTTATGTTTTAAAATATCTTTTCTACTTTGTTATAGTGTTTATCTTTCATAAATACTTTACAAAAACTTTTTTTTATTTTTTAAAATTTTTTTATTGATTCTAAATTTATTCCATTTAAATTTGAACATTCATCCACTCCTAATCGATGATGAGAACAACTCAATTATTAAAAGAGTTAGAATCAGAGGCCTTTATAGTTCACCACTAGTCTTTTTAAGGTTTCACTTTACTATTCACCTTGAACCTACTTTAGGTTTTTTCATGTTATTCACCTCCTTCCTACTAGCTTTTATTGGTTCAATTATAACCGAAGGTTTTTGGAGCTCAAACTAACTCAATTTATTACAAGATAAAATCAAACATAAGATTTCAAAATTGTTAGGTAGACCAGCCTAAAAGAAAAGGAAAATACATTAAGGAAAAATATTTTTAATAAAAATGTAAAATGATGTAAGAGTTATGTAGAGAAGTAGGAAAATGAAAGCTTAGAAGTTCTAGGATTACTAGAAGAATTTTTTACTTGGGGTACTAAGTTGTAGTGTGCTGATAGGATAGTTTTACACAAGTAGATTATCATGTAGCACTTTTTTGAGATATTAAAATTTATTCAATTTCTATTAAAAATTTCTTTTATAATGATTAGGTTTATAAAGGAAGATTTTAATCAAAGTTGTTAGAAAGTTAAGAAAATTTTATTTCAAGATCTTTTACCAAAGAATTTATAGATTTCCTTAAAAATTATTGCACAATGCCCGAATGACAACAAAGGATTTAGCTACTAGGCATGATCAACAAGGGTTGTTGGATCTGATTAGAAAAATGTAGTATGTTAGATTAACTATAAGAGTTGAATTGTTACTGTCGGTTTGATAATGATTGATTTTACCTACTCCATCCGATTACTTCAAATAAGATCTGGATATTTTGATTTATTAATTATAAATGTAGAAGTGATCTCAGGTATAAGATTTCAAATAGAAATTTAGAGCCTTACGATTCAAGGACAAGGTCAAAATGAATCTTTCTATTGAATAAATTTGGATGTGACCATAGCCATCTGATCTGAGTCTTGAACAAAACACCACATGATTATTCAACCTCAGCCATCTGATCAATGATCTTATTGTATGAATTCATGCAATGGTGCTAAGGCCTAGACTTAAGAAAATAGTTTAGGCCAACATTATGAAATATCAAAGTTATTTTCTATTTGTAGAATCTTTTGAAAACCTTCAATTTGAACAAAAATTAAGGCTTGCTCTACCTTTTTGCAGTGAGGATTTGATAACCCAGGTCAATTGTAAGCATACAAAAATAACATGATTATGGGCCTAACCTAACACATTACATACTTGACTTGAGTTTTGGCCAACCTTATGCTTCCTCTACCTTTCCATAATCAAGTTTCTTGATTGTACCCTAACAAAAATCAGGCACAACATAACTTGGTTCCACTTGGTCTTTTAACTTAAGGCTTAAGAGTGTCCACTCAAGCTTGGTCGGCTTAAAAGAATTACACTTGGTCACATTCTTAAATATTTGCTAGGATATTTCAACTTTTTAAATATGGCAAATTAAATAAATTACGTTTTTCTAATGTAACCAAAGTTTAACAAGAAATTTGACAAAGTCATATAAGAAGGATATGACCAATGAAAGAATTAAATGACAAAAAAATGAAATCTTATATTTTATTAATCAAAGAATTGTTTAAGAAAAATTTTGAAATCATTAAATGATTAAAAAAAATGAAATCCTATATATTTTTTAAATAAAGGAAAGTTTTAAGCTAGATTTGAAATGACATGAATGAAGACATTGGCTTTATGATTAATAATAAAAAAGCTAACTTTATAATTCATAATAAAAAGTAAAAGTCTCGAAAATTAATGTGCTCGTCTTTAATCCTCAAAGCTTGTTGAATATTTCAAGAAATTTTGAAGATGATTAATTGAAGATCTTGGAAAGTGCATGACTTGTTCATGACAATTAATCATAATTCAAACTAAAATAAGTTTGCTATAACAAAATGTTAAACATTTATAGCTTGACTCATGAAGCATAAAGGTCACCTAACACATCCTTGATCATAAAATTTGGTACAAATCTAATATTCACATACAACATCTGAAAACCCTTAAAAATAAAATATTTAAAATCTAAAAAACTATTTAATTAAATAGAACAAGTGAGATGAATTCTATAATGTTTACTTGTCTAAAAAATACCACATTTAGAATTATGAAAAATTACCAAAGTAATTTAAAAAAAATAATAATAAATCATTATTTGGAATTGTAACTAATTCAAAGTAAAAGATTTCAAGAAATTCGATAAATTATTTGGGAATGCTACATTTTAAGATATTGTAGAGACCAAATGAAACATCATTGATAATCAAATTAGTTATGAATCAAAATTTTTTTCAACTGTACAAAAAATATCAAAAATAAAATAATTAAAATTATAAAAATGACATTCTATTGGTTGGAGTTCCTTAGATGTGTGAAACAACATTTGTTCTATCATTATCAGATCACATTTGTAACCCTGATGAATTATAATAGTAAATAATAGTAATTAACAATAAAAAATAATCAATTTTTTTTAACAATATCGTAAAAGTAATTTTTTAAGAAATGAAAGAAATTTTACATGAAAGTTGTGTACGATGAAACTATGAACATCAAGTATAACATTATTGATTATCAAAAAAACTTAAAATTAAAATGTCTCATTATTTGTGAAAAATAATTGGAAAAAAATATAAATAACATATTTAAATGAATTAAAATTGCCGAGCAAAGTCAAACGGTAATTATTTCATCACAAGCAAAACAAATTTGGAATTACTACAGACTTTCCAATTAAATAAATAAAAATAATAATAATTTATTATTAAGAAAAAATAATCAAATATAAATAAGAAAAATTAAAGGAATTTAATGCAACGAAATAAAAGCAATGCAAAAAATCACAAAAAGGAGACCTAGAGTTACATAGCAATACAACTAAGCGATTGTAAAATATTTCATAATATGAGAAAAATTATGCGAGAAAGTGTCATTCTAGGAAACTAAAGTGATCGAACGTAACATCCTCTACTATCAATTTAAACAAACACAAATAATAATAATTTATTTGTTTTTATTAAGAAGATTAACATCAAATATAAAATAAGATAAATTTCAAAAATGTAATACAAAAATCATAGCAATAGAAAAATCTAAAGAAAGAGACTTAGAGTTACATAGTAATAAAACTAAATCAAAGTAAAATATCTAATAAAATGAAATAAATTATGTGAGAAAGTGCCATTCCAAAAAACTAAGGAGATTGAATATAATATCGTTGATTATCAAATCAAGTACAAATAAAAATCTTTCATAAATCGTGCAAATATATTAAAAAAATAAATTTCATAAAGTATACCAAAAATATAAAAAACTTACAAAAAATAAAAATCATATTTAATATGATAAAACATATTGAGATAATTAAATGTGTTTAATTCATCTCCCTAGAAATTATTATTTAATTACTTCAAATTAATGAATTAAATAAGAACAAATAATAGTAAATTATTTGTTTAATATTAAGTTGATGTAAATTACAGATGAGACAACACAAATTGAAGCAATATAGTATAACCAAATTACAAAAACTCACATAAGAGGAAATTTAGAGTTACATACTAACATGACAAAATGAATACAAAATTTTTACAAAAATGAGATGAATTCAATGAGCTAATTATATTAAAAAATTATCAGGAAAATTGGTTTAACATCCTCATTAATAAAATTAAGGACTAACTGAAATATCTCATAAAACTTGCAAACACCTTAAAACATAGGATATTTAAAAATTTGAATTATAAATATTAAATTGGATAAAGCACAACCAGATGCAACCAATCGCATTTGTTACGTCTCAATTTGACCATGTTTGGAATAAGATAAAATTATTAAAGTGATTAAAAGTAAATAATAATTTAAATATCAAACAAATATATATCAAAGTTAAAATAAAACTAATTAAAGATAAAATATTAACAAATCAATGTGTTTTTAGTGTCATATAAAAATAAAAATCAGAGCTTCATTGTAATTTAACCAAAGAAAACTAAAACATTTGAAGAAGTGAGATAAATTATACAAAAAGTTAACTCTAAAATGCTAAGAAGATCGAGTATATCATCCTCTTTTAACAAATAAGGTATGAATTTAAGTAGCTTAAAAAGAAGGCCAAAACCTTAAAATAAATAACTTAAAAACAAAAAATGAAGTTTTAATTTGGTAGAGACCATTATGATGAGTTGAATGATTTTTGCTTCATCTCGATCAAGTCTCTTATAAAATTATCACAAATTAGAAATTAAAAAACATAAGTAATAATAAATTATTATTAAAAAATTAAGTTAATTTACGTTAATTTAAAATATGTTATATAAAAATAATGTAGTATAACCAAATAAAAGTGATTCAAATTCCAAATGAAAGTGAAACATTTTAAGAAATATTAAATAATTTAAAGCAAAGCCACATTGCATGATACTAAAAAGAAAGAGTATAACATCCTTGATCATCAAAATGAAATGAATTTTCTTTAAAGAAATTGAAATTCTAGAAAATTAGATATTTGAAATTATAAAAATCAAAATTAAATTTAATAAAGCTAGTAGTGATGACTCCCATGATGTTTGTTTTTCCTTAATAGGATAATGCTTTAAATTACAATAAATTACAAAAACAAACAAGGATAAATAATTGGAATTTATTATTTTAGAGTTAAAAGTAATGTAACCAAATCAAAAGGAGAAATTTGAAAGATTCACTATGCAAAATTGTTGTGTTTTATGACACTTATGAAATTGAGAGTGGCAACCATAGTGGTCAAGTAAGTTACCAATAAAACATTTTGTAAACTATGCCAAAACCCAAAAATATTCTATTTTCAAAGTGATGTGAAGGTCACATTAAATGGCTTTCAGAGTTATATAGTAATATACATTATTTAAAGAAAAAAAAGAAAAAATTAGATAAATTATATGAGAAATTTACATTAGAATAAACTAAGAAGATCTAGCATAACAAAATAATCATATTAGGTACTAATCAAAATGACTTATGAAATACACCCATACAATAGTAAAGAAAATACTTAAAATATAAAAATAAATTTTTAATTAGATAGAGCTACCAGAAATGTGTCGAACGACTTTTTATTTTTCTTGACCAGACCACTCTTTGAACTCCTATATATAATCAAAGTAAATAAGTGTAAATAAAAAAAACTATTGCTTTAGTCATATGAAAATGTATATTAAAACTAAAATAAGATAAATTGATGTTATCATAACAATGTTCGAATATGAAGAAAATTAGAGTCTTAAAATACTATAAACAAATTAAAGAACAAATTTTGAAAAACGTAGATGAATTAGGGAAAAAAGTAGAACTTCAAGATACTAAGGAGTTCAACTGTGATATCCTCTGTCAACAAATCACGCATGAAACAAAATAATTGGAGATGCAAGATAAAATAATAAAAAATAACCTTTTAAGAAATAAAAAAGTAAAACTTAAATGGATAGAGCTCATTTAGATAAGTCCAATAATTTTTTCTATTGATTAGAACTTGTTTTGAGTTACTATGAATTGCAAAAGGTAATGAACATAAATAAAAAAAATATTTTTAATATTACATAAATATTTGTTAATGTTGAAATTAAATAAATTGAAATAATATATTATAACCATATCATAGTCACGTAAAGTTCTTATACAGAGAGACTTAATGTAACAAGGTAATATAACTTAGTCAAAGTGAAATACTTTAAAAAATAAGAAACATTGTACATGAAATTTGTATTGTTAGATGATATGGAGATCAAGTGCAACATCCTTTATTAAAAAATTAGAAATAAAATATTTAAAAATATAAAAATAATTATTGAAATTGAAAGTGGTCGTTGAGATGAGCCTAATAATATTTTTTCGTCTCTCTTCGATAACAATCAAGAATGTTATGCTCAATCTCTTTATTATATTAGAATGAAACTTTTTCATATAATTTATCTTATTTCTTCAAATTTTTTTAATTTTATTTGGTTAAATATCCCTATGTGCATCTTTAAATAACTTTTATTTTCATATATTATATTAGTTTTATTTCTCTCATTTGTTTTTTAATATAAACTTATTTAATATTAATATAATAATTTGTTATTATTTATGTATGATTACTTTTGTAATTTGTAGTAATTCCACCATAAATTTTGTTAGGATTAAAATAACATCATTGGACATGTTTTGATGACCACTATCAAACTAAATATTTATTTTTGTATTTTTAAATGTTTCATTTTCAAGGATTTTGGTACCCCATACGAGATTTTTTGAATGACGCCTCATTTTGTGATAGAAAATGTTACTATCAAATTCCTTATTATCTTGGAATGTAATATTCCCATATAATTTATCACATTTCATAAAAGTTTTTATTTTGATGTTGTTATTTTTCTATGCAACTCCAAATCTCCTCTCATGTGATTAATAAATACGTCACTTTGGGTTTATTATTTTTGCAATACTTCAGTTTATCTCATTTAAGCATCAATTTATATCTACAAATGTTAAAAAAAATTAATTATTATTTAAACTTTCTTATGTTGGTCTTTTGCAATAACTCCAAAAGAATTATGAATTTTTTGAAACATACATAATTGGACTCAACACAACTAGCTCTAACTAAATAAAAATTATTTTTATATTTTAAAATATTTTGCTTTATGGGATTCTAAAATATTTTAAAAAATAGTTTTATTCATACATATTTGTCTCTCAAGGATATCACACTTATTCTTCTTAATATCTATGAATTCATGTTTTCTTTACAATTTATCTCATATTTTAAAATTTTTCATTTTAAAATGGTTATATAACTATGTAACCCAAAATCAATCTTCATGTGTCCTTAGAATCAATTTGATTTTGTAATAGCACATAGCATCAATTTATATCCTTTCAACTTTAATATATAAAAAAATTATTATTTTTTTCTTAAGTTCTTTGGAAATTAACAATAATTCTGAATGAGCTCTAAACGAAATGAAGAAACCTTTGTTTGTCTCAACTCCAAAAGCTCTCCAATTAAATATTAAATCTTTTATTGATTAACACATTGTATGAGATATTTTGATTCATATTTCATTTGATAATTAAGCATGTTATATTTGATCATTTTAGTATTTTGTAGTGCACCTTTCACATAACAATTTTGTAATTTCCTTAAAATTTTCGCTTTGATTTAGCAATGTATATATTTGTCCCTAAATCTCATCTTATTTGACATTTTCGTCACCATCCTATGAAATATCAATTTTTATAATTTTGAATATTTTTTTATGGATTCGACATGCATTACAATAATTTGAATTTTTGCTTATCATGATGATTGATGTGTTGCAATCAATCTCCTTATTACCTATAAATACAACATTCCATTACAAGTTATCTCTTTGTTTCAATTTTTTGTATTGAATCGGATCGTTACTCTGTAACATTAATTCTTCTTTCATGTGACATTAACATCACTTTGATTTCGACATATGAAATCTCTTCAATTTGTATTATTTCACCATAATATTATAAAAATAATAAATTATTATTTATTTTTATTTAATTTGTTAAATTATAATAATTTCAAACAATGTTTGATTGAGATGGCTCAAATGTTGATAGACTCATCATGACAAGTTCTATCAAATAAAATATTCTCTTTTATATTTGGAAACACTTTTTTTAAGGTTTTAAATATTTTACAAGGCATTTTTGCTCGTATCTCATTTGTATCTTCAAATGAGATACACTATATCTACTTTTTACCTTCAAATGTAGCTTTCTCAGATCATTAATCTCATTTTTTGAAATTTTTTGTTTGATTTAGGTACATTACTATAATACTCTAACTCTCTTCTCTTTTAACATTTACATCGTTATAAGCGTGTTATATTACACTTCTACAATTTTTTATATTACACTTTATGATTAACAATGTTACACTCAATCACCTTAGGATCTCGAAATGCAACATTTTGCATAATTTGCTTTATTTCTACAATTGATTCATTTTGAATTGATTATTTACTATATAACTTTAAATCTCCTTTCATATTACTGTTATGTTACTTTGATTTATTAGCATTACATTACTTCAATTTATTTATTTCAAATTTATTATATATCTACTAAATATGAAAAAAATAATTTAATTTTATTAATACTCACTTACTTTAGTGATTATTAGTATAACAAAGATGGCACAATCAACATGAAACCAACATTATTGGATTTAACTCAAAGAGCTCTATATAATTATGTTTTAATTTTATAATAAAATAATCTTTTTTATTGGTATATAATTTAGTAACTCATAGTAATTCGAAACAAGTTGTGATTGGGGCAAAACAAAAATCATTCGACTAATCACAATGAACTCTATCCAATTAAATATTTTTTGTAATTTAAAGGTTAGTTTATAGTATTTTGAAAATTTTTGGAGACATTTTAATTTATATCTAAATTGGAGATCATGAATATTACAACCAATCTTCTTAATGTCTTTTAATTTAACTTTTCTATAAAATTTATCTCATTTCTTGAAACTTTTTTCTTTGATTAGGTTTGGTTACTACTCAATTGAAAATCTCCTTGGATGTGATCTTTATATTGTTTTTACTTCGTAATGTTACAATGATACAATTTATCCTTTTTAAACTTTCATATATTTTTTAATATTAAAATAATAATTTATGATTATTTATACTCATATACTTTGGTTAGTTGCAATAAATCAAAATGAGGTCAAAATGAAATGACACTACCTTCATTGGAGTTATCCTCATAAGCTCTATGTAAACACATTTTCACTTTTTTATCTTTAAAAATTTTATTTTCAGATGTTTTAGCTTGATTTACTAGACATTTCCTTTCATGCCTAATTTGATGATCGTGAAATTGCACTTCATCTACTTTGTCACGAGCAATACAACTTTCACACAAAATGTTTTTCATTTCTTCAAATTTTTTAATTGGATTTGGCTATAATGCATTGCAAGTTTAAGTTCGCTCTCATTTGAAATTGGGTTATATTAAATTTCTTTAATTTATCTTATTCAAATTTTAATATAAATATTTACATAATATTTAAAAAAATTATTATTATTTATGCTTTTTAGTTTTGGAAATCTACAAAAATTCCAAAGATGGTTTAATTGAGAAGAAACAAACATCATTGCACTCATCCTTATGATCACAATGCAATAAAATATTTCTTGTAATATTTTTGAAATATTTTTCTTTTTATGATTTGGCAAAGAATGCAAGACATTTTGATGTGCAACTAATTTGTGAATTAGGTATGTTACACTATAGCACCATTATACCTTTGAAGTACAACATTCCTTTATAGTTTTTCTCATTTTATTAAATACTTTGCTAAGTTATTTTACTATGTTACTATATCTAATATCGTATGTCATTTACATCGCATTAAGTTTTCTTATAAAGCATTGCTTCCATGTGATACATTTAAAGTTTAACATATATTTTCATAACATTAAAATGTTAATTGTGATATTATTTTTTGTTATTGACTTTGAAAATTCATAGTAATTTCAAATAAGGTTTCAATGATATGAAACAATGTCATTGGATTAGTCTTGATAATACATGTCTAATTAAAGATAAATCTGGACATTTTTAAATATTCTATTTATAAGGTTTTTGCATGCTTTGTATGAAATTATGATATGTACCATATTTAATAGTTAAGGATGTTACACCCAAACTCCTTAGTATCTTGCTATGAGACTTTCACATGTAATTAATGTAATTATTTTTCAACTTTTTTTCTCTCTTTGGTTATATTACAATGTATGACTAAATCTCTTTCCTTATGGCATTTACGATCCTTTCTTTTCGATATTTTTCATTGCTTTAAGTTATCATTTTTCATCTTTAATATATATATACATCGATTATTTAAGCAATAATTTTCTTTTTTTCTGCATATTAAATTTCATAATTTATAGTAATTTCAAATAGAATTCGTTTAAGATGAAATAAATGGTGTTGCACTTATCCCAATGGGGTTTATCTAATATTGAGACAATTTATGGGATAACTTGCTTCATGCATGGTTTGGTAATCTATCATGTCATACTCAATCTCTTAAGTGTCTTGGAATGTGACCTTGCTGCACAATTTATCTCATTTTTCAATTTTTTGACTTTGATTTAGTTATATTACATAACTTTTAGTTATGTCTTTTAAAAAGTAATTCCTAAAGTATGCCAAATCTCTAGAAAAAGATATTTAAAATTATAAGGAGGAATAGTTTATTTTATTGAACTTGTTAAGATGAATCTGATAATGTTTATTTTTATTCGATTGAAAATTATTTGTAATTATTTAGTATTAATAAAAAAAATAAGAAAAATAGTAAAGAGTTATAATTTTGAAGTTTAGTAAATATACGTTAAAGATGAAGTAAGATAAATTGATGTAATAATATAGTTAAATGAAAGCTATGTAAAGGTCACATGAGTTGATAGTTAGATTTGCATAAAGTTAACAAAATATAAGGACAAAATTTGAAGAAATGAAATAAATTGTACTAGAAATTTTCCTTCAGAAATGCAAAGGTGGTCAAGTGCAACATATCAAATAAAGTTTGAATAAAAATAACTTAAAAAGCATTAAAAAATTTTGAAAAAATATGGTTATAAATAATTAAAATTAATATTTAATTGGATAAAGTTCATCAAGTCATGTTAAATAACATTTATTACAAGATGAAGAAACCTCATTCGTAACTACTAAAAATTTCCAAATTAAGTAGGGATAAATATTAATGTATTATAATTTTTATATTAAGATAGCTTATATCAAAGCTAAAAAAAATTAACTTTACTTAACATAATAAAAAAATCAAAGTTATATAAAGGCCACACGAGTGGAGATTAAGAGTTATATAATTATATTACAGAATCATAGCAAAATGTTTGGAAAGAAAAGATAAATTGAATGAGAAAATGACATTCCAAGATACCAAGAAGAACGAGTCTAACTTCCTTGATCATCAAATTTCGTACCAAGCGAAATAACTAATAAAGCATTTGAACATCCTAGCAATAAAAAATTGAAAATTATAAAAATTAATGTTTAACTAGATAGATCTCGATAAGATGGACTGAATGACTTTTGTTACATCTCAGTGAGATCTTGTATGAATTTAAGGCAAATTGCTTATGGAAATAAGCATAAATAATAAAATTTTTAATTTCATCAAAAGAAAATATATATTAAAGCTAAATTAAAGTAATGTAATAGTGCCATATGAAGGCAATGCAAAGGTCATGAGAAATGAGATTTAGAGGTACATAGAAATATAAACAAATCTAAGGAGAACATTTGAAGAAATTATATAAATTATATAAAAAAGTTGCCTTCCAACATACCTTGGGGATTAAGTGTAGCACTTGATTTTTGTTAAATATCATATGAATCAAAAGCTTTTGAAAAACATGAAAAGTCATAAAAATAATGTTAAAATCTACAAAAAATTTAGTTGGATGGTGCCCATTAAGACGAGTTTAATGACATTTATTTTGTCTCCATTTAAACACTTTTAGAATTACAAAATATATTCGAAAAACAAAATAGTAAAAAATAATAAATATTTTATTTTTAATTTTAAATAGATATATATTAGAGCACATAGTAGATTAATTAAGGTAATATAATAATAATAAATAAAATTGATGTAAAGATTACCTAAGAGAGAAATTATAGTTTCATAGTAATATAATAAAATAAAAGCAAACATATTTGAAGAAATAAGACAAAATGTATGTTAACATTTAATTCCAATATATCTTGAGGTCGAATCTAACATCCTCAAACTACAACTCATGTACAAATCGAATGCCATATAGCATACCAACATAAGCAAAAAGAAAAAAAATTAAAAAATAAAAATAATAATATTTAATTTGATAAGGCTCACAAATACTAGTTCTTAAAAGTTTGGTTCGTCTTGATAGAATCTTGTTTACAATGACTTTGAATTTCTAAAGTAAACAAACATTGACAATAATAAATAATTATTTTAGACCGAATTAAATATAATTTAAAGTAGAAATAAGATCCATGAAAGTAATGTAATGTATTCCAAATGTGATGATGTAAAAGTCTTATGAATGAAAATTTTGAGTAAGATTGAAATAAAACTAAATAACAGCTAGAAATCTTTAAATATAAAATAAATTGTGCTAAAAGGTGGTATTCCAAGACAATAAGGATATCAACTATAAAATCTTAATCATCAATCTATGTATAAATTGAAAACCCTCTAAAGGTAATAAAAAAGTAAAATTGAAAGATATATTTAAAATAATGCAAAAGAACTTTTAATTGGTTAAAGCCAGTTGACAAGAGTTCATCAAAATTTTTTTCATTTTTGTCGAAGATCATTTGAAATTTTAACAAATCACAAAATATCTAAGCATAAATATTAAGAAAATAATATTTTAATATCAAGTAAGTATATATTATAGCTATGAAAATTAAAATTTAAGCAATGCAATGTTGTAAAATCAAAGCATTATGAAGCTCACAAAAGATTTGATTTAGTGTTTCTTCTTAATATAACAAAATTAAAGCTAATAATTTGAAGAAATGAAATACAAATTATAAGAAAGTTGCTTTCTAAGATATGCAAGAGGTAAAGTATAACATCCTTGACCTTCAAATGAGTTATTAATCAAAATATCGTATGAAACATGCAAAAAAATCTTAGAAAATAAAATCTTTACAGCTATAAAAATGAATAGTTAATTAGACAGAGCAACTAGAGTTAAGTCCAATAATATTTGTTTCATATTGATCATAACTCTATTTGAATTATAATATTTTAAAAATTAAATAATAATAAATAATAAAACATATATTTTAATATCAATTAAATATATAGTATACTTCAAATCAGATAATTTCAAGAAGGTAATATATCCAAGTCAAAGCTATTTAAATGTCAAATAAAGAAACCTTTATTTTACCAATTAATATAACTAAATCAAAATAAGAAATTAAAAGAAAGGAAATATATTATGTGGAAAAGTTGCATTCTCTGATAATAGAGAGGTTGAGTGCAATATTGTTGGTCTTCAAATTAGTAACGAATAAAAATGTCCCATAAAGCCCATAAAGCTAGAAACGTGATAAATTATTGGGAATTACCAAAGATTGTAAGCATAGATAATAAAATAAATTTCATTTTTTATTAAATAAACATTCATTAAAGCTAAAAACGTGATAAATTGATTGCATGTAATAGTACAAATTGAAATAAGCTAAATGTTTAGTGTTTCATTGTAGAATAAGCAATGAAAATAAAAAAATTTGAAGAAATGAGATAAATTATTTACAAAAGTTTAATTCATTGATCAAATTATGTATGTAATTAGATTTCTCAAAAAACATGCATAAAAACCCTTCAAAAATGAAATATATTAAAATATAATAATGAATATTTTATTAGATTAATCTCATGAAGACATGTCCAATCATATTTATTTTATTTTTAATAAAAAAATATTTTGAATTACTACAAATCAAGATAAACAAACATAAATTGAAATAGATTTTATTTTAATACTAAGAAAATATAAATTAAAGATAAAATAAGATAAATTAAAACAATGTAATATAATAAAATAAAATAAATATAAATGGCACATGAGAGATGTTTTTGAGATAAATAGTAGTATAACAAAACAAATAAAATATTAAGAAAAATTAGTTAAATTCAATGGGAAAGTTACATTGAAAATTATTGAGAACGAGTGTAGCATCCTTGATCATCAAACGATGTACATTTTAAAAAATATTAAAATTAATATTTAATTAGATAGAGGTCCTTGAGGTGACTTTAATAATGTTTGTTTCATATCAAATGGTTCCTGTTTTGAATTGTAAAGAAATATCATAATAACTTAATATAAAAATTAAGTTATTATTTTAATATTAGGAATATATATATATTAAAATTCCAATGAGATAATTTAAATCAATGAATATAACTAAATAAGAGTGATGGAAAGTTGTCATAAAGGGCAATTTGTAGGTACATAATTGTATAAGAAATTTGAAGAGAAATATTTGAAAGAAATACAAATTGTGTTGGAAAATTTGATTGCATGATAATAAAAAAGAATGAGCTATTTAATATTATGTTATTTAAATAATTCTGATCAGACCTTAACTAAATTATTGTGAATTTTAAAATTAAATAAGAAAAATAATAAAAAATTATATAATATTAAGTTAATATATATTAAAGCAAAATTTAGATAAAATTAAGCAATTTAATTTGATCAATTCAAATCGATCTAAGGATCACATAATAGGATATTTAGTGTTACATAGTAATATAACAAAACCTTGACAAAATTTTTTAAGAAATAACATATTATATAAGAAAAATAGTTTATAAGTTAATAAGGTGATTGAGTACATCGTCCTTGATTCTTAAATATGGTATGAATAAAAATACCACATAAACTATGCATAACCACTAAAAATAAAATGTTTTAAAAAATATTTAACTAGATAAACCTCGTCAACATGACACCAACAAGCTTTATTTCATCTTGATCAAACCAAGTTTTTTCTTACGATAAATTATCAAAGTAAATAAGCATTAATAATAATAAATTATTACTTTACTATGAAGTAAAAATATATTAATGCTAAAAGAAATGAATTGAGACAAAGAAATAATATGAAATCAAAGTGATGTAAAATTGACATGACAGAAAATATATAGTTTCATACTAATATAACAATATTGAAGCAGAACATTTGAAGAAATGAGATACATTTTCTTTGAAAATTTAGATTCGAAGACCCTCGGATATCAAGTGTAAAATTGTCAACAATTAAATAAATTATGAATCAATTTAACTTGTAAAACATGGAAAAATTCTAGAGAATAAAATATTTAAAATTTAAATATGAATGTTTAGTTGCATAAAGCTTATCAAAATGAATCCAAGAATGATTATTTCATCTCAATCATTCCTCATATGGAATTACACTAAATTACCAAATTAAATAAATATTAACAATAATATTTTTTTGATGTAAATAAAATATATATTTAAGCTAAAATAACCAAAATTAAAACCAAGAATGGCCAATTCGAAGTGATGTAAATGCCAAACGAGAAAAGATTCAATAATAAAAAAAATATATACAACTTATCATAAAATGATTAAAAAATTTAGATAAATTATCCATGAATATTGCATTTGAGGATACTAATAAGATCAAGTGCAGTAACCTTAACCATTAAATAATGAATTAACTTACACGTCTCATGAAGAGTGCAAAAGCATAGAAAATTATATATATATATATGAAAATTTAATTAGAACATCGAGACAACTCTAACAATGTTTAATTTCATCTCAAAGAGAACTTCTTTAGAATTGCTACAAATTACAAAATTAATTAAGCATAAAGAATAATAAATTATTACGATAATGTTGAGTAAATATCGTTAATGTTGAAATGATATGAATTAGAGCAATGCACTACAAACAAATCAAAGAAATTTAAAGGTCATGCCATAGAAGATTTAGAGTTATGTAGTAAAGTAAATAAATAAAAACAATTTTGGAAAATGAGGTAAATTATGTAGGAAATTTTCTATGCAAGATTGTATGGGGCTGAATTTAATGACCTTGATTATTAAATGAGGTAATAATCAAAATGTCTTATACAACATCTCAAAATAACCAAAAAATATTGTTAAAATTTAAATAAATACTAAGCTAGATATAGCTCATCAAGGAAAAACTAGGAAAGATTATTTTATCTCGATGGGATGCCATCTGAAATGACTTTTAACTTTCAACTTAAATAAACTTAAATATTAATAATTTATTACTTCAATGTTTATTAAAAAATATGTTAAAGTTGAAATGAGATAAATGAAAGCAATATAATAAAACAAAATCAAAGTGATGCAAAATGTCAAAAGAGATGTGATTCAGAGTACATATTTATATGACAAAATCAAATTAAAAAACTTGAAAAATTAGATAATTTTTTTTCACAAAATATCTTTTCAATATGTTCAGATATCAAGTGCAATATTTTCAATCATCTATGTCACGCATGAATAATAAAGCTTCTTCTAGCCTCTTAAAATTACACATATATCATTTTTAAAGTATTAAAATGAATATTTTTTTGGTAGATCACTTCTAGAAGAGTTCAAAGTCTTTTTATTCCTTTAAAATAGACTTCTTATTCATTTACAATAAATGATAAAATGTTTGTTTAGTCCCAATCGAACTTATTTTTAAATATTAAGAATGCTTAAAATAAAAAACACTAACAAAAAAATATTATTCTTTATTTCAAAGAAAATAAATATTAATTGTGAAAAAGATAAATTGAAGCAATTTAATATTACCAAATCAATTGGATGCAAATGTCACACGAGACGTGGTTTGGAGTTTTAAAGTAATATGACCAAATCAAAGAAAAATATTTGAAGGAATTAGATAATTTGTATGATAAGGTTTCTTTTAATGATAATAAAGATGTTGTGTGACAACCACCATTATCAAATCGAGTATAAACTGAAGTGTCACGTCGCACTTGAAAAAATTTTAAAAAAAATTTAAAGTGATAAAATATAATATTTTATATGACTTATTGAGATGAATCCAGCAACTTTTCCTTCATTTAGATTAGACCTTATTTTGAATTACCATGAAAAATCTAACAAAAAAGAGAATTAATAATAATGAATTATTTTTTTAGTTTTAGTGAATTTCTTTCCAAGCAAGAATGAGATAAATTGAAGTAAAGTAACACCAAATAAAAGCAATGAAATTGTCAAACAAGAAGAGATTTGGAGTTGCAAAGAAAAACAACCAATTCAAAGCAAAACAATTGAAGAAATAAGATAAATTATAGGTGAAGCTTCTTTCCAAGATAATAAAAGGATCAAGTGTAAGATCCTCAATAGTAACAAAAGGTTTGAAATGACATGTCTAATAAAGATTGTTAAAATCTTAAAAAATAATATATATATATGCAATGAATATTAACTTGATACAGCTCATGGAGAGGATTACAACAATGTTTCATTCTCTCTCGATTGGACCGTGAATAGAATAACTATTAACTTCAAATACAATAATAATAAATTATGATAAATAATTATTTTGATATAAAGTAAATATATATCAAACTATAAATTAAGAGAATCAATGAGATATAATATAAGAAAATCAAAGTGATGTAGAGGTTAGATTTAGAGTTACTAGTAACACATCCAAATAAAAAAAAATTAAAATATTTAGATATGTTGTATAGAAAAATTGCATTCCAATATGCCAAAGAGAATTAGTATACCACTAACCATTGTTAAATAAGAAACAAATCTTAATACTTCATCAAATTAAAAAAACTTGACCAATAAATTATTTGAAAAATACAAAAGTAAATACTTAATTCGATGTAGCTCTTTCAATTACAATAAATTTCTATTATAAATAAGATTTTAGAAAAAGATATTTTAATATCAAGTAAATATATTTTAAAGTTAAAATATTATAAACTTAATGTAATATCATGACTTTAATATGACGTAAAGATCACATTAGGTGAGATATAGAATTACATAAAAGTGCAACCAAATACAAGAAAAATGTCATTGGATTCATATCAATGAGCTCTATCTAATTATATATTTTTTATTATTAGTTTTTGTTTTTTATTTTGATAATTTTTAGTAATTCTTAGTGATGTGAAGATGACACAAATGTCATTGGATTTATATCAATGAGCTCTATCTAATTATATATTTTTTATTTAAAATATTTAATTTTATGAGTTTTCTTCATTCTTTATGAGATTTTTTGTGTAGTACCCTTTTTGTTCAAAGATGGTGTTATGCATGACCTCCTCAGTATCATGGAATGTAGCTTTTCTATAAAACTTATCTCTCTTTTGACATATTTTATTTTCATTTGGTCATGTTATAGCATAACTATAAATCTCCTCTTATTTGACCTTTAGATTTTTCTAGTTCAGTTATGTTACTTTGTTTGAAATTATCTTATTTATATTTTAATATACATTTAATTTGCTTTAAAATAATATAATTTTAACACAAGTTTATTTCATTTACTATGGAAATTTGTAATGACTCCAAATGATGTGCTATCAAGATGATATGATTTGTTATTGACTCCTCTTAGCAAACTCTAAAAAATTAAATATTCATTTTTATAATTTCAAATATTTTTTCTATACTTCTGGCATGCTTTATACGATATATTAATTTGTACTTAATTTGATGATTAATGTTGTTATTTTAGGTGTCTTGAGTTTTTTAATGCAACTTTATTGTGATGTTTTTCTCATTTCTTCTAATTTTTTAATTTATTTTATTATATTACTTTGTCACCTTATGTGTCTTATCTTATCTAGTAGTCCTTACAACATTTTGATTTTGATGAATTATATTTCCTCAATTTATATTATTTTAACTCTAAAATTAATCACATAACATTAAATAACAATTTGTAATTACTTAAGCATATTTACATTTTTTATTCATAATAATTCTATGTGGGTTTTAATCATGAGTAAACAAACATCGTTGGACTATTCTCAATAATTATTATCCAATTAATTTTCACTTCTATAAGTTTAATAATGTTATTTTCTAATTTTTTTTTGTGACTTAAATTAGTTTGTACATGACTTGATGGTCGAGGGTATTACACGATCCACTTTGCGTCTTATAATGAAATTTTACCATGCAATTTATCATATTAATTCAAACTTTTTATTTTAAAGTTATTATGATATTACCTAACTCTAAATCTCTATCATGTGACATTTACATCATTTTTGTTTGGTAGTATTACAGTGCTTCATTTTGCTTTATTTTAAACTTAATATATATATATAAATACTAAAAGTAAAATTTTTTTAGTATATATGTTTATTTGTCCTGGTAATTCACTATAATTCCAAACAACATCTAATGGAGATGAAACAAAAGATGTTTGACTCATCTTGAAAAGCATTATCTAAATAAAAAATTATTTTTATATTTTTTTCTTAACTAATACTTGTTTTTCATGATATTTAAATTCTCACGTGATTTGGTGATTAGGAATGTTACACTAAATCTGTCTAGTATCTTTGAATTCAACTTTCAAAAAAGACTTATCACAATTTTAAATTATTTAATTTTATTTGGTTATATTCATAATGAAACTGTAATTATACTCTCGATCAACATTTAGAATGCTGTGATTTTGTTATTTTTCATTATTTTAATTCAACCATTTTCATCTTTAATTTATATTTATTTAATATCAAAATAATTATTTTTTATTTCATGTTTAATTTCGTCTGTAATTTATAGAAAATGCAAATAAGGTATAATTTAATGAAAAACAAATGCCATTAGAGATATGTCAACAAGCTACATCAAATTAGATATTGATTTTTATTTTTGAAATATTTTTATTTAACGGATTTTTGCACTATTTGCAAGTTATTTTGATTGCTATTTGATTTGATGATTGAAAGTATATATTCAATCTTCTTACCATCTTTAAATCCAAATTTCCTATTAAATTTATCAAATTCTCTTGAAATTTTTTTTCTTTGATAAATCGCATTTTATTATCAATATTTGTTTACTTAGTTTTAAAATAATAATTTATTTTTTTTATTTTTAATGTCTTTAATGATTCCCATAAAATTTGAATGAGCTATGATGGAGAATGTTAGTATAATTATTTTTATTTACATAGTATTCAAAGAATAATTTATTATTTTTAATTTTTTAAATTTGAAATCCATAGTAGCGCAAAGAAAGGTTTGATGAAATGAAAAGTAATCATTAGACTCCATTTGAAGAATTCTATCCAATTAATTATTTAGAAAATATTTTATTAGTATTTATGGTTATTTTCTTTGGTTATTTGTAGAAATTGTAAATAACATCTAATCAAGTTGAAATATATGCCATAGAAAATGTTTCAATGAGCTCTATTCAATTAAATTATTTTTATTGCTTTTAAATTTTTTAGTTCTTAGAGTTTAAATAGTCTTTCAAAAATATGTTGATTTCTAAAATATTTGAGAATCGAAGACTTTATAATCAATCTCCAGTATCTTATGTGACATTTGCATGGTTTTTATTTTGATTATGTTAATTATTTTTTGATTTATTTCATTTAACCTTTAATAAATATTTACATAACATTATGATTACAATTTCTTATTATTTAGGATTATTTTCTTTTTTAATTAGAAATAATAACATACAAGCCGAGATTGAGATGAAGCAAGCATCCTTGGACTCGTGTTGAAAAGCTCATACCAATAAATTTCACTTTTAAATTTTTAAAGGCTTTATTTTGTATGATTTTAAGGTTTAGGAGACATTTGGATCTATAACTAATTTATGTCTTAGAATTCAATTTTATTTTATAATTTTTGATATTTTTTCCAATTTTTTACTTTGATTTACATGTATAACTTTGATGCTTTAAGTCTCCTCCCACGTTTCTTTCCTGTGGATTTAGCTATGCCATATTAAATATCTTTAATTTATTTTATTTTAACTATAATATATATTTACTTAAGATTAAAATAATATATTATTATTTTTAATGCTTATTTGTTTCGATAATTAACATAATTTTTAAATGAGTCTCATTTGATATGGAACAAAAATAATCAGAAATGTATAGATGAGCACTATCCTAATTCAATAGTAGAAATAATTGCTAGAGATTTAGATATTAATTGGGAGCACCCATACAACTAGAGGAGATATTGACCATCAGGTTAGTAGAAGTAAACCCTAAAGAACTATTGTTGATTGCATTAAGATTGATTACATCTGGTCCAACTAATGATGTAAAAAGAGATCTAGATATTTTGAACTATCAATGGTAAAGTCAGGTTTGGACTTGGTTATAGGATTCAATAGATCTAGGCCAACAGATCAAGAACAGATCACATGAGAAAAGCAAAATCATTCAAGGTTGTCTAATTAAAGAAAATGCAATATTGATCATCCAAAATTGACTCGGAAGCAAGTGCTTGTTGGTAAGAAATGTTTCCATCATCTGATCGATCATTTGATGATGAGAAAAAACAAATCAAATTCTATGTTACTAAATGTAGGATAATAGTTTAGTCTCCCATGGTAGAATATCAAAAGGATTTGATCTTTATTTAGCTCTCTATAAGTTTACATTTTTAAGTGGAACATGGGGCTAGTTCCTCTCATGTGCATATTCGATTTCATCACCTAGGCCAGCCTTATACATATAGGTTCAATACAATTATGGATCTAACCCATCATCAATTCACATGCTTTGTTTTTGTTTCTACTAGCACTATCCTTCTTCTATCTTACCCATCTGGTTTGAGACTACACCACGGCTACGACTAGGCATGACACAACTTATTTCATGTCAGTCACCTTACATGAGGCTTCCAAGGCCAACTCTAGCTTGGTCCAGCCAAGTGCTTTGCACTTAGGCACATGCTGGGGTTGTGGCTTAAGCTATTAACATAATTATTTTTTTTATTTAAAAAATTATAACAATTAACATAATATAAACTTAGAAAGAGGTCAATGAGTAAGATTTAACAAAGGAAAGATTAAATGATTAATAAAAGGAATTTTATATGTTTATTAAATCAAGAAAATGTTTGAACACTTTGGATTCCTAATTGACATTTCAATGGATTGGATGAGGAGATGTCCTTCAAAATTAATAATCAATAGGCTCACATTTTTTCCAAAAAAAATAAAACCTTTTCGAAGTTCTTACAAATCTCTTCAATCCATGAAGTTTGCAAAACGCCCCAAGACGTTTTGTAGAATACTCTTTCACCATCTTCAGAAGGGCATGGCTTCTTCTTTACAACTAAACATTTTTTACACAAAATGCTAAATAGTTATAGCATAGCACACCAACACATGCACGACTTACGAATTAAAACACTTGAGGATCTATTATTTACAGCATTTCAACATATTACACTACTAAGGTTAGTTGGCTCAACTATAGATTTTGCTTGGCTCAAGGAATGTTCCTTCTCATATTAGCTCATTAAGCACTTTTAAAACAATTTATTAAGGTATACATGATTGTTTGATATAGAATGGTTATAATTTAATTATACTTAAGCTAGTTTACTCATTATATTTTTCTCATCTATTTGAACCATGAGCCATAATCCTAACTGGCATGAATTCTTTAAATTTTATGGTATTAAGGGAAGTTTTGGAGAAAGTGGACTTAAAATTTAAATTCTTATTTAGGCATGACATTTGATGGAGCCCTAACCCTAGCCATTAGACCTTGTAGCATCTTAAATTAAGTGAGTAGTAGTAGTAATTAACCATATTCAAAATATATGTGGTACTTTTCCTTAAGGGATGTGATTGAATAGAAATAAAAAAGCATGTCAAAACTCTAGTTATAATGGAGATAAATGAGCAACCCCAACCATCAAGAACTAGGAAGGTAATCTTAGCCATGAACAACACAACATAGTAGAAAATTGTATGCCTAAAGTGAAATAGAAGACTTGTCCATTAAAGCACAACACATTTTAAAAGGTGGCATGAACCTTATGACTATGTGCCTAAACAAAATACATGCCACAAAAAAATTTCTTATTTTTTAATGGCATGCATGACACTAGATTTTGACAATTTTCTAAAGAATTGTTTTATTGCTTTTCCACATAAAATGGTAAGTTTAACACATAAAGACATTTTAACAAAATAAATGAGATGAATTAATGATTCCAAGAATAACATTTAAATAGAATGATTTTTAGTCAAGATAAAATAAAGTATGATCAATGGAAATACTAATTTTTTTTAACCCATTGGATATCACAATATTAAAAATTTCAATCGAATTCTAGTGTATGGAATGCCATCTACATAAGGACATCATGTTGTATGTTAACATTTACATAATGTATTTTGATGGTTTGCCAATAAAGATGTGTAATCGGTGTATTATATACTACTTTGTATGCCCCTGAAAACTTACCTATCTTTAAAGTCATAAGAGTTTACTGAATACGAGTGTGGAGACATATCTATATGATCTTGCCAAATGGGTTGTATATAGACATATTTATCTAATCCAAGAGACTGTTATCTTGAAGTTATATGTCAGTGGAGGACACGATGGAATCCCTAGATTTGAATGTCAAAGTCAAAGAATCCATGGGTAAATATAAGAATAAAGACCTTAGGTTTTGTAGCTCTTAAGTCAACAAATACTAAGTTATTGTTAGTATAAGTTTTAATTTATAATCATTCTTAAGATTAAATTTTTTTTATGTGGAAACCATAAGGAGTAATTTAAGGGCACAATCAACAACATTGCCACTCTTTGAGTCCTTGAGCAAGCTTTAGTTGTATCATTCATTTTGAGAGGATCTTGGTTTGGACCTTAGATAATGATTTTGTTTAGAGAGGTCTTTTTCATAGTATCGGGATAAGAGCAATTGCACAATCAAAAAACATAGTTCTTTTCATAATTTTTTGCTAATCATTGCACATGGCCTAAAAAATTTACTAACATCATGAGTTGTTAGTTTATGCACATAGGTCATAGGTTGAACAACTTAGGTGATAGTTTAGGGTTGTGGATAGCCCAAATTAAACTTTTGGTACGAGAATACTTGTTGAGGTTGCCTTAAAAGACAAGAAGAGTCATTAGTAGCGCACTTGTGAATCGAGGTTTTCATAGAAATTGCTATGAACTAGATTCAAAATTAAGGGTTAAATGCAAATTAATGGTATTGAGTAAAATCTCAAGTTGAGGCCCTAACTTTCAAATAGATCCTAATGATTTGCAAAATGTAGGATTATGGTAAAGTCTAGTCATATGTTTTAAATATGAGTAGTCTGGATGGCCCAAATAGCTTAGTGGTTTTCAAGGAAAACATAGCTTCACTTTAGATACACAAATTAATGTTAAAGTAATCTTAAATTCTTGGTTATAGTTTATTTAGAGTTTTACTTAACATATTTGATTGGTTGGTGTATTTAGTAACCATCCTTTGGGATAAGTATAATTAAACAAGAAAAGAGTCATAACATGTAATTTGCATGAGCCCATATGTTTTTTATAAGACTATGATGGAATTGACAAAACATTTTAGAATCCTAAAAATTATGACAACATACGGGGCTATTATGGGTGAGCTTTCTACTCATTGTAATATGATGCAATATTAAAATCCCAAATTGTAGGGTACTAGATTTCATGATCATGCACTCCAACATATGCACTCCAATATACAACCTAATTTTTTTCTTATTAAGACATCCACCAAAGAGGAGAGAAACTATTTTGTGTGATTTGAATCCCAAATTTATTGGGTGGCAAATTTAATGATCAATTCGCTTCTTGCTTAGCTGCATTTCACATGATTGATGAGGACATCCTAATGGCAATGGAGGAGTGTCACGTTCTTATTGAGGATAGTTGAGGACCATGGAAGTATTATCTCATGTAATTCGACTCCCAATCATGGAGTTCTTAATGACTTGATCATAGACTCGTAGTACAACTATGGAGTGCAAATTTTAAAGCTAAGATTATCAGGAGTAGAGTGATGCTAAATTGATGGTGGGAAACTAGTCAACTTATTTAACTACATCAAAACAACATGAGATTGTAAGGATTAGAGAGTTCACAAACAATATTAAATATGTCATGATATTAAGAAATATATAGTGAATCCAATGATTATTATGGATTTGTATGGTAGTATCCTAAGCAATGTATTAATTTAGTTTAGTAGGATATGCCACTCTTATGCACCCTTCAATTAACTATATGCCTTTTGCTTATAATTTCAAGCACCAATTAGTTCTATTTTCATGTCACTTCTGATTACTTTTATTGACTGAATTGAGAATTTCTTATTGAGCTTCCCACTTCAACTCTATATAAAAGTCCAATGAATTAGGAGCTCATATTTGGAGTTTGATTTAGCAATAAAAAAGTCAATACATCTTAGTTGTTTTACCTCATGATGTCTTAGTGCAACTATTACGTTTCTTTTAACATATTACGTTTGTTCTTGCAAGATTTCCTTATTGTATTAAACATTAGTTTGTTATAGACGTCTTTTATGTGGTGTATATTAGCTTGTGGAAGGAATGTTAATCATGATGGTATATTAGCACCATGGATTGTGTATAGACTTTATCGTAGATATTTTAATGTCTTGGCTAGTACTACTTTTAAATTGATGTTTGTTAATGCATCATTCTAGAACCATTTCAACCCATCCATCAATTAGTTGTGTGATTAATCAGTAGAGGATCAATGTTCACTTAAATTAAAACACCAAGACTATGATGATCATGTAAGAGGATGAAGATGCCAAATTTGAACGTAAAAAATATGAAATGAATAGTGGCCAACAAAATAATTTTTTTTAGGTGTTGTTGCACCAAGGGAAATTTAAGGAGAAATTTTGCAAAAATGTTTTGGTCTCGTAGACGAGACAACAAAGCCCATGTTATGTTGGTGTGTGTCTTGAAGTGCAGTAGTATAAAAGTTTTTTTGTAAGAAAAGAAAGCTATTTTTTAAGAAACTAAATTATAATTTCTTGGAATAATATCACACTTTGCAAAGTGCACAATTTGATGAAGAACTTGCCAATTAGGTTTAGTAAAAAAAATAATGTTTCTTTAATATTTCTTGTTGGGTACATGGCAACACCCTTAAGCATTTCCTTCAATGTCAAGTCTAAGTCAATGCTTGTCCTTGATGGTATGATAGCAATTTTTCTATGTTGTCGTGGATTGATTTTTTTCAATTAAATGGGATTACTAAATCTTCTCAAAGAGATGGAAAAGTATTTTCCCATTGCCATTGTTCTAGTTTGATAAAGAGTACAATAAGTATCACAGGTTTTTGGCATTCCTTTGAGATGTTTGGAAGATGCATTAGTGTGATGTAATAGGATGGACATTTTAGAAGCATGATTGCACTATCTTCGGGTTCACTTATTATTATGGTCTTATGCATTGTTGTGAACCAACATTAAAGCATGATGGCGTGCAAAAAAAATATAGCTCACATTAAGAAGGAATAGATGTGCATTGGAAAATATCATACAGTTGCCTTTGTACAACAATGTATTCCAAAATTTCATTGCATATTTTTCTAACAAAGAGTAAGAAGGCAATGTATCATCATAATGCAACAAAAGTTGAACAATACATGTGCAATGCAAAACAGAGAACATCATGTGGATGCGATGATAATGATGAACTTTCTATCTACAACGCTTAGTGCTTTATTTGAAAACTTTTAACCTTTATTAGATGATCTTGTCTAATTTGTTAGCTTGTTTTGGCTAGTTCTATACCATGACATATTTGTTGGTAATTCTATCATACTTGTAGCACAATTAAAGAAACATAGAGTAGTGGCGTGATTATTGTTCTATCACAAATTTTTAGTTTAATTTATTTATTCCATGTTGAACGAAATGTCATGGTATGAAGTTAAAAAATTGTCACTAGTGCAGCTTTCGTAAAGTACAATGACAATTGTCTCAATTTATGAGACATTCATGTATAAATAAAAAGATCCAATTTGTTTGCATTTTATCTAGACTAGCCCTCTTGGATGATGCAGCAAGCCATGTGTGAAATATTATTGCATGGGAATTAGGGATAATCCAAATTGTCTAGCGCGCCACATAATAAAGAAATATTTATTAAATCCTAGGTACCTCCATTCATTTTTTTTTCTATATTTGTTTTGTGGTTCAAAACTTCATTGACCTCTTTTAGAATGTAAGAAAATAATTTCAATACTTGCCACATTATTCTTTTGATAAACAATGTTTGATAGCTTCTAGGGTCCTTTAGCTATCCAAATATTCAATGAAATATTTGCAATTTATTCTAATCCAAAAGTTATAAATTTTGTTTTTCAACTATATTTGAAAAAAAAGGAGTAGACACATTCCGTTGTTTCTCATAAAGATTTGCTACCCATAAAATCAGAAAAGACATCCGCATTTTGGCCCCTATGATTAGGAATAACACAACCATAGCTAGTGAGTCCATTGTTGTCTTTCATGATGCCATAAATGTTTAGCTAAAGAGTTTGATATGTGTTATGGAAACATTTAAAAAGTTTATAACTTTTATGCATCAAAAGTGAATACAAAGAAACTAAATTAAGTTGAAATAATTGAAGATCATCCTAGGACTTTTGTGTGAGTGGAAACTAGTTAAAGATATTATAGCCATTCAAAATGACATTATTCATGTTGATAATTACCAGTTGATGAACAACCATATGGATTCTTTGGTTTCATGTCTTCTACATGATTTGGCAAAAAAATAATGGAAGGTTGAGAATAATTTTTCCTCTACTTAAGTGGTTATTTCCTTTGTTCCTCTAATGTTGTTAAATCATTTATTCAAGTTGACTTGGTTTATTAAATGTGCAAACTATTTTGTCATCCTTATGTCTAATGGGTCAGGCCATAAATAATTAGCATTTTTTCTAATAACATTGTTTAGTGCAAAATGGTTGTTTGTGAAGAACAAGCCAAGCAAATTCAAAGATGGGTAATTAGGGTTCTTCAAAACACAATGTAGCATTTAGTAAGCTACAAGGATTGAGGACATGCACATAAAATTTAAGAAGGTTCATTTGTTATGAAATAAAATATTAGCTTGTTGACTATTAATAAAATGTTCATCTCGCCGCTCAAGTTCTACTTTGGCAACAAAAGTTTTCAAAATTTTCCATTATATTAGAAACATCTCAAATTCAATTTTATTATCACTTAATTTTTCTTTTATTAAATCATTCTTATGCATCTTTGCTAAATTTAATGGAAAGTCTATTATTAATCTTTGGCTAAATTTAAAAAAATAATATTATTAAAATTTCAAAATTAAAAAAGAAAAAAGATTTTAAGCCACACTCCAAGTGCAAAACACTTGGATCGACCAAGTATAAGATGGCACAGGAAGCCTTGAGTTAGGAGACCAGCAAGAACTAAGTTGTATCAAATTAAAAATGGGTCCTCATGCATTCTTAAACCAAGTTTGGGTAAGACAATGGAAGCAACAAATAACGCAACATTCCTATGAATTGTATATCTAGTTGACTTGGACATAGAATATAGCTTGTAATGCTGAAAGAAATCAAGTGGACATGGAGACAAATTCTAAGCATAAAAGGTGGGACCGTCGTTATGTTTTAGGTTAGATTATAACAATATAAGGCTAAAGACTTTGGCCATTCCAACACCAACACATTCTAGCACCACTAATGTGCTATTTTTCCACAATTTTGATTATTGATTGGATGGAGGACATTTCATTTAACATGAGCACTTGATCATGGCTCAACATTGGATGACAAAGATCACGTTAGATTTAATTAGATAACGTGATTCTGCTTCAAATAATCTATCCATAAATTGCATGGCACATATCTTTGCATTTTTAAATCCTACATCTAGTATTTGTTCTTATCTTTACTCTTAATTCCTCAAATGGTCCAAATCTCATCTAATGAGATCAGATGGGCCTAATTTTATTTACTTAATCTAATCATATATAACTTATCTAATTTTATGATCTTTGAGTTAAAGGTCAACATCTTCTCTAGTTGGATGCAATGCTCCAAGTTTATCCTTGGTAATGTGTACTTTCGTAGCTATCACTTAGGCCATTTTGTAGCCATTTTGAAAGAAGACATTTTTATGTTGCTAGGAAAAGTTATCTAAGCTACTTTTGCAACATTTCATGAAAGATTGTTTCATTAACTTTTTAATAATTTTGAAAAAAATGTTTCTATAAATGCTAAACTATTAGGAATGAAATAGCTAATAAACAAGAACCATACTTTATTATCTCAAAGAAGCATTCCATCATATTCTATTAGTGTAAAATCTCTTGGTAGCACACTACGGCTTAGTAGTTCTTAATACCCAAAATACTTTTAGCTAAGCCTAGAACTTTTGAGATTTCATGTTATAACTTCTCTTCATAATTTTGAACTCTTAGTGACTTGCTCTATTTATCAACATGGATAATAAATATTGTACACTATAAAAAAATTTGTTTCATACTATATTTTTCATTACTTTTGGGTTGTAACTTAAAATTTGAAAAAGAAAAAACTCTGATTTGATCATATAAAAATTTGAGTTGGGGTTGATCTCTCAAAATCTTTGGTTATAGTTAAACATAAAAAATCTCATAGGATGGGGAGAAACTATTATAAAAAATATCAAGTATGTTGGAGGATATATATAATGAAAAACCTAAAGTAAGTTAGAGGTGAACCATGAAGAAACACCATAAATTGTAATTTTCTTCTAATGGTGTATCCGTTCTTAAATCTTTAGGTGTGCCATTTTTATTATAGTGATCATTTATTTGTGAATGTAAGTTGATTGAATTATTATTCTTAACTAGTTACCAATTTTGTTCTTTTATTAATATCAATTACAAACCTTACATTTTGCTTTATTATTAAACTACTTGCGTTTCTTTTGTTCTAGTTTTATTTTATTTTTAAAAAAAAATTTTCACTCATGATTCATATTTGAGAATCTCGAAATGAAGGAATTTTAGCATATCATCCCATGTTTAATAATGGAGGAAACTCTCTTATTTGGAGAAATACTTTTAAAACTGCTATTATAAAGATTGATAATATTTTTGAGAATTTGCTTTGTTAATTTTTTTGTAATTCCAAAAAAAATCAATAATATTAGATTAAATAAATGTTAACTAAATAAATTACTTATTTTGTGTGTTATGTGAAAAATTATTTCGAGAGCATGTATGGCTACTTCTTTTAAGGTGTTGGAATGAAATTGGTTGTATTGTCAAAATGATGCTAATGTGATCGGTGATGATAAGATCAAAATGATCAAAAAGAGAAAAGACGAGACAAAGACAAAGGTGAAGAAGAAGATACTCATCATAGAGATTAATTATTGTGACAATTTTGTATCAAGTACATCAAATTCTATTCATCAATCTACTTTTTATGAAATATCAAATTTTTTTTGTGAATTAGTTGTTAAGAATAAGAAATTAATTAACATTTATGAGGATCTTAAGAAAGTTTATTCCAAACATGATTGTAGATATTTGAATTGCATGAATGGAGTGATGTACTTAAACAGGAGAATATTTCCTTTGCTAATCAAGTTCATCCCCTTATGTTTAATCTTTAATGTTTGAAAACATCAAAAAGAGAATGTGAAAAAGAATTTCTAAGCAAATACATGTAATGATACTTTAAAATTGGAAACAATAATTCGATAAAAGAAAAATCTTTTCTTAAAGTAAAACTAGTAAAGTTTTATTAACTTGAAAAAGAATTATAAGATTTGAAGACAAGGTATTCTGGTATATTTTCTCATTAATCTGCTCATAATCGTTCACAAATACCTCTATATGCTATTTCATTCAATCATGTGCAAAGAGTGACGTTTACTTGAAAGCTGCACTTGTACTTAAACATGCTTCATCTTACAACGATGTGACAAGAAAAAAGGTATGTGCAAGTGGTAATTATAGATTGTAAAAATCATATATCCAAGTGTTCAATGAAAAATTTATTCCTTAAATTCATACATCCAATTCTCATGTGAAATTTAATGTTCAATGCAAATACGATTCTAAATTTGGATATCATGCAATTCATTGCCCAATTGAAAAATGCATAAATCTAAGGCATAATAGACATGAGTTGATTGTTAAGGAAAAACCTCTAGACATTTCTTTGCAAAAGCACAACATTCATGCCTTACTATTATCAAACCCAAGATGGTGTGGTTCCAAAATTTAAAGATTACGTAGTTTATAAGTGTGTCTCAAAATTTTAGGGCCTCATAAAATAACTCTTTGTGAATTTGTGTGACTCACTTGCAAAATGTTTGTAATCCTTAGCATGTATAAATTAGGTCAGACTTTTAAATATTTTTATACATAGTTAGTGTTGATCAACATTAATCACTTACTACTTCTTAGTAAATGTACATAATTTTTTTAGAAGTATCAAATACTTTTTGAATGTTATAACCAAAGTTCGACCATCACATTTGTTAAGAAATTTCATTTTTTCATCGTGTAATGTACTTTTAAGAATGGCATATTTTAATTTTCTGAGCATGTAGTCAATTCATAGTTGACTTAAGAATCCATAAAAAGTGGAAAAATTATGTTAAGTCGGACATTAAGTTAAAATGGTTTAGCTATTAATAAACCTTAAAAGATAGCTTACTTAAATATGTTTTCATAGAAATATCTTAAGAGTAGATGGAAAGCGACATGAATTTTTGATTTACAATGATTTTTTTAAAATTTGCATGAGTGTTTTTCATATGAATAAAAAAATAAGATTATAATATGCTTTATTGAATTGATAAGAGTCAGAAAGACAAAATGATTTAATTTAATGGTAATGAATTTTTAAAAACATATCTATATGATTAATATATGAAATAGAAAATATGACTTCAATTTATATGTCCCACATAGGAAAAAAAGAAATAAAAAAACACATGTGATGTATGATGAGTGAATTATAAGAATAATTAATAATGGTTCAATAATTAGATATAGGTGATAATGAAGTTATAAATGAAGAAAGAAGAATGCAAATTTGACAAAAACAATTATGGAGAAGAAGCTGGTAAAAAACTACCCTGAGTTTCTAAATATTAAAACACATAAGAATGAATTTAATTATATATTAATCAAGTTGCTAGAATACTGCATTTGTATCCTTCATAGAAAAAAAAATTTTTGAAGAAGCCCTCAAGGGGTGTAGGTTCATACCATGAATTGACAGTTAGATAGACTTGGGAGAAGTATAATAATAACTCCTTAAGCATAATGACTAATAATTAATTAGGGAAAGACTAATATTCACAAATAACTATACGAAAATGTAGTAACCATTAGAGACTTCACTTGTTTTGTTGCTATGAGCATATAATTAACTTCACCAATATAAGAAAATAACAATGATGTTGGATTTCACTTTATTACAGATCACATCGTCAAAGGATAACTTGAAATTAAATGAGTAACTTCAAAGTAAGAACTGGTCAAATTTTTTTAAAACATCTTGAAGGTATAATAGAAATTGTGTAAGTTGTAAAACACTCTCGATGGTGCCAAAGGGCAAGAATGATCATGGTTTAGTTAAAAGTTGGAAATATCGTGAAGTAAATGGGAGAATTTAGCAAAAAGCAGTATGAAATGTCGGGGAGCAAATATTTTTCCATTTTAATACCTCTTGCTTTAATAATATTTCTTAAGTATATGTTTTAACAAGTTATAACTTTTTAGTAAAATTTTCACTTGTCATCATCAAAAAGATTAGATTATTAGTCTCCATTGTGTTTGATGTGTGAAGTCATAATTTTTTAGTATTTTATTTAAATAGGCTTACTTAGCATAAACTAGTTTTTGTTGTGATGAACAAGCTCTGCAGTTTTAAAAATGGTCAATTAGTGGTCCTTAAAGTACCTTTGATTGTTTAACAAGCATCTGTGATAGAAGAAATTCAACAAAAGTTTAAAATTTCTTTTATGATGTAATGGAATATTAGTAATTAATTATTAATCATGCGACACATGTCTCCTTTTAAATCCTATTTAAGAATCTAAATTGTTCAATCATTTTGTTGATCTATGAAACATCTACGACTTTATTTTTCAATGACTTAATCTTATCTTTGGCTAAATTTACCTTTTCCAACTTTACCAAATTTTTTGCTAAATTTATTTTAAATTTTGCCTAAAAAAATAATTTTTTTAAATTTTCATAATTACAAAAACATTTAAGCCATGCTACAATTACAAATCACATCGACCAACTAAACCCTTGAGTACTACGGAAGCCTTAAGTTAGGAGACTAGCTAAAACCAAGTACACTTGAAATAAGTCTTGATCAGTGTGTAGACTTTATCCTTGTTTAAGTATGACAAATGAAGGTATGCATCAGAAAATTTTCTTTTTAATTATTTCATGGGAAGGCATGGATCAGCAATATAATCTATAAGCCTATAAGAATGAAAGTGGTTTATGTTTCTACTCACTTTATACATCGACAATAGATAGTATAAACTATGAAAAACCCTTGCAATCATATAATGTGGCACTCGTTTTTCCTATTTGAGTAGTGTTTGCAAATTATTTCTCGCCATCTTATAGTCATTTAGATTGAGGATATTTCATTTACATAGGCATTCAACCATTGCTTCACATTGGATCACAAAGATCAAGCATGACTAAGTTGGACAACCTTGAGTGATTCTTTTTTTTCAAATAATCAATCTTAGAATTTGATGGCCTAAATCTTATGATTTTTTTATCGAACATTTGAGATCAATTTTTTCATTACCTTTCATGGTATGAATGATCTAAATGTCATTGAACGTGACTAGATGGGCAACATTTAATCCAAATTGATCAAGTCATCCATATCTCATCTAGATTTATAAAATTTGATCTAACAATCTAGTTCCTTTCCAGTCAGATCTAATTGTCTTGTTGATGTTGCTTAACTAGTATTTTCATGGACAATCTTTAGGCCATTGCATAGTTGTTTTGGAAGGAATTTTTTAAGTTACTTAGAAGAGCTTTTCAGTATATCTGGTAGTACTTATGAAAGAGTGTTCCTTAACATTCTAATAACTACAATCGAAATGTTCTTTCAAAAACAAAATCATTATTACTAAATTACCTAATGATTATGAACAATATTTTTAGAAGTTAAAGATTGTTTGCTTGATATCTTATTAGTGCAAAATGCCTTGGTAGAAGACTACAACATAGTACTTTTAAAAATGCAAATTTTTTCAAGCCAGGACTAACAATTTGAAGCTTTCATTTTCTTATTTCTATTAATGATTTTGATTTCTTCATACTTTATCTATTCATCAACAAGAATAAGAAACATTGCATTCTTTTATCAAAAATTTATTTTCTTACTGTATTTTCCTTTTCCACTGGGTAGGGCAACCTAGCATTTGCAAAAGTAAGTTTTGTTAGATGTCATAAAAATTATGTTAGGATTGAGCTCAACAAATTTTGGATTATAGTTGAACCCACAAAAGTTTTTATGTCGTTAAAAATTCTCAACTAGGAGTAGAGGTTGCTTGGAGATCGATCTGACCCACCTTAAAATTTGACGTACTATAATTTTTTTTCATCTTTCCTAAAAAAATAGAAAAATAATATGTATATATATATATATATATATATATATATATATATATATAACTAAGGTTGTAAACAAACATATCCTTGCTTTTATAAAGAATTGTTGAAAAATAATTGCAATAAAAAATTAAAAAAATATTTTACAACACATAATTCAATACCCCCTACTTTTGGGATTCCCACACACTTACTTTACTTCACAAACTACTATGAAAGATAAACTATGGTTTACTTTCTTTTTTATAACACACAAAGTTGAGTTTTCTTAAATACTCTAGAAATTGTAGTAATCGATTTAATTTTATTAAAGAAAATCGAGAATTTCAATTATCATTTAGCATTCTAGATATTCAATCTTGTTTTTGTCATCAAGCCTTTACTTCTGATTTCCTCCCAACATAATTAAATGGTGATGTTTACATCAATTGTGATAGTATGCAACTTGCATTATGATTAGACAAATTAGTACTTTTTAGGATCATCTCTTCAATTTTTCAATGTGTTTTGTATGACAAAAAAATGTGAAATTTGATTACTAATGTCATATTGTTTGCATTCATGTAGCATAGCCATAACGGTTTGTTTTAAATTAACTTCTAGTTGTGTATTGCTAAGAATGTAGACATTACCAATTCAAGCTTTTTTTGGCATCAATTAATTTTTTTTTGTTGGATGGCTAACATTTTTTGTATGAATCCAATGGAGCTTTTGTAAATTCTTGGAGTCACTACAAAGGAAACCATTAATGATTTTCTAAAATGTATTTGATGTTCCAATTCTATGATTAAAAATAATTAGAGAGAAAATAGGTATTTAAGGAAGACCAATCTTCATAAGAGTAAGTTTATCTCTAATAGTAAACAACTTGTTCTTATAGCTTAGCACTTTCCTATTACGTTCATCTAGTAGGAATTAAAAATATGCAATTTTCTTTGTACTTATGGAAAGAGAATATCTTAAGAAATTTATGGGGCATTTCATGCAGGTAATTTATGACATTGTATTGCATAAGGTTATTGTGAGGTTTACGTGTCTTATCATCGTTGCCATTTGAAATAATGGTGTAGTGTATCTATGGTAGAGGTCATCAAGGCATTAAGACAGTAACGACCTTAATGTTTGGTGGTCATGTTCAAAGAGAGCCCAAGATAGTATGACAAGTTAGGGCTATCAAACCTGAAATGTTGCTTGAGGCAAAAGTGGAGGCAATTTTGGAAGCTTTCATGCATTTAAATCCATAGGTCTTTGTTTAAAAAAATTAGTTATAACAGTATAACAGATTAGGATTTTCTTGATTCCTTGTGGTGCCCAACTAAGAGGAAAGTTTCCCTTGTAGAGTTGGTCCTAAATTGAGAGCCCACGACATGCTAAAAAGGTAAGCCTAAAACTATGGGGATACCAAAATAGTGAGGTTCGATGGATGAAGTTTGTGATTTATTAAAGGAGTGCTATGTACATAACATGCCCATTTCCCATCTTATGAGTTAGGTTACTCATCTTAATCAAAAGTTGACAATAGTTACGAACTATTCGAATTGATATTTAAATCTTATATGTTACTCTTCTATGCTTGCACCTTCTAATGATACTCAATGTTAATGTTTCATGAATGGATATAGGAAAGAAACTATTGCTTCACAATTTTCTCAATATTAAGGCTTGATAGAGCTTCCTAAGTTATTTGAGCAGGAGGAACGCCATGCAGATGGTCTTGGAATGGTTGGGAAAAAAAGGAAAAATCCAAAATCATCATTGAATATGAAGATTAGAATGGTTCATACTAAAGGTGGCAAAACACATACATTCTTGCATGGGCAATTAGAGAGCACTAGATAAGAAGTACTAGGGATTAGTTTTAGTGATGTAGTGGATGTGATGGTGAGCATGGTGGTTCTTTAAAGTGAAGATTTATTTTGATGGGTTGAAGCCCAATCACAACATATCCACCTATCTTGATGGGTAGAAGACAACATAGATCATCAAATGGGTACGAGATATTTATGGAGGGTAATTGCAAATCTATTCACATACTCAATGATAAGCTATAAAGCCTTTTGATGTTATCATCAGTATGATTTATTATGGAGGTTTTTTAGCAATCCATTAAATATTACTGCTTCACATTCTTTTCTTAGCTTTCTTTTCATAGGATTGTAGATGATAAATGGTTTTTGTAACCACTTAAGATGGTGGAACTACTTTTTAGTGTTTCATTATAGTTTGTTGTAGGTAATAAGGAAGTATTTTAATAAGGGCAAAGGTTTTAAGGCTATGGTTATTAAAGGGATGAATTGCACAACTTAGTTGAGGTTCGTGATTTTTGTTCTAAAAGGAATGTCAAAATTTCAAAGGAAGATATACCACATATTACATTCAAAATAAGGATCAAGCATTTTTAGTACACCATGTTGCCCTTTAAATAGCTTAATTCACTTACTGTTGAATCAAGTTATGTTTTAGGAGCGAAACAAGTAACAAAAAAAATTCAGAAGTACTCATTTTTCTTAGATCAAGAAGTGTTCCATAGTCACATTAGCAATGCTAAAGACTCCATTGGATCCCATCAAGATTTGAACTATCATTGAGTGGGACAGATGGACTCTAGTTTGCATCTACAAAGTTCTTATGTTTTGTGGATAATTACCATTTTTTTTGTAAAATTTTTGAAAGACTAACACTTATTACTAAGTTGATATAGTAAGATGTTGTGTTCTTTTGGACATATCACTATGAGCAAAGCTTTTGTTAACAAATCGAGTACTTGAATCACTCACTTCCATAGGAATAATTCTTATTGATTGTTATTGAGTGCAAGCATGTGCATCTAAACAGTTGCATGAATATACGTATAACTGCTTACTGCTTGACTTGGATTTAGTGGTAGTGATGTTTTCTCTCATGTTATGGCCATATTACTTGTATAAGGTGTAGGATCAACTTTTTACTGATCACAAAATCTTCAAATCTTTCTACTCTGAAGTGTGAGCTTAACTTGAGGTAGAGATGATATTTCAAGCTCACTAAGGTCTATGATTTTAACACTAAGTATTGCAAGTGAATTTAAAATTTTTGGGTTAATGCTTTGAATCTGAGCAAAACTATTAATACATAACTTATGAAGAAATCATTGAGAGAGTTCATGATGAATATTAGTACTATTCAAACATAGTTTGTTGTTTAGACTTTAGTTGCTCGACTTAGTGCACTTAACATCCATGTCAATTAGATGGAATTGCTTAGGATACTTTATCATTGAGAACCTAAGCTTTAGGTTGAGATTTGTTGACTACAACATAGTGAATCTAAGGATTTTGCCTTAAAGGATCATACGTTAACATATCTTGTTAAGTGGTGTGTTCCACAACAGTAAAAGTTCAAGGAGTGGTTTTTTAAGGAAGCTCATGATAGCAAATTTTTATTCACCCATCATAGACAAACATGATTAAGATCCTGAAAACCTTATTTTTATTGATTGGTCTAAAGAGGGATGTAACTTAATATGTTTTGAACTATTTAATGTGCAAGATAGTGAAAGTAGAACATCCTAATTCTTACAATTTATTCAAAATCTTGTAATATTAGCTTGGAAGTTAGATGGGAACACTTTAGCAGTCATCTAAGACTAACAACATATATCGATGATAATGGATGATTGACTAAATCGACTCACTTTCTTACAATTACATGTACTAATTTAAATGACAATATGGTTGAGTAGTATGTGTAGTAGATTATCTGACAACATAGACAAACAAAACTAATTATTTTTTATAAAGATGCAACAACCACTTTTGAATTCTAGAATCATTTAGATTTGCATTTTGGAAGAATTTACTAGCATAGTGTTGCTTAATATCCTCAAGAACATGGCAAACCATATAAAGTAATCCAAACTAGTTACATATTCTTCTTGAGAACAAAGATGAACAATAGCTACAAATAGATGCATCCTATTAGGAGTTCTTAGTCTATGATTTTTTTGGTAATATAAGAAAGCTTAAGTGAAAGAGCTTTCCCATAGTTAAATTTCCATGGAATAATGAAGAAAAATAAGAAGCTAATCAAGAGGATGAGAATAAGGTCTGGTATAGATGGTTAGAGATTTTCCATTGATTTTCGTGATAACATTCTAGTAATTTTAGGAAGAAAGTTACACAACTTCGGTTAGCAAGCACAAGTAGAAACTTTAAACAATTGAGGTTATGTTTTTTTTACACTTCCTCAATTAATAATGTGCTTTAAAAACTAATTCATTAAACAGCAAGTTGTTATTTTATATACAAAGGATAATGGTAAATATTACATAATCTTGTTTGGACCATACATTCTCTTAATCTATTTAAAACTTGAGCTAGAGTCCCATATTCTTCAATTGAAAACAATTAGAAAGTTTAGGAATAATATATTAAAGGTGGACTAAAAATTTAAATTCCAATTTATGAATAGTAATAAGAGTTGTATGAGTTATAACCCTAGTTCTGACTCTTTTTTACACTTGAAAATTTATGAAGTTATTGAAACTTATAATAATATGGATATAGGAGATGGTTTTCCTATTGGATTTGAAAAAAATAGGTATGAGAAAGCTAGTAGAAATCATAGCCATGAGAGATAACAAGGGGGAATCACAATTATTATGAAACAAAGAAAGAGAGTCAAGCAAAAAGTAAGGTAAAAGAGGAGAAATCTACATGCATGAAGAGAAGGATACATTCCCATTGGAATTAATAGATCCATAAGAATTAATCTCAAAAGGCATGTGTTATGCACCTTAGATGGTATTCTAATGATAAAAGTAGCAAGGAATTGGCCATTCGTAAAAAAACTATAAACATTAAAAAATACCATCAAGAAAATTAAGCATTTCCAAAACGAAGGATAGTCTTCTTAAATAATTTATAAACTAAAATAATCATAACGCCTTAACATTTTATAAAACAAAGATGTATATCATGCAATAAAAGATATCAACCATGCAAACCATTTAAAAAATAAAACATTTTCTATAACAAATCTCAAAGAATTACCCACCTCATTAATACCCAATATTCTACAAAAATTTAATTGTAATGAAATAATAGAACATAAGAGCCTTAAACATTATAAATGAAATACCATGGTAAAAAAATTAGATGCACAATAAATTTGTTGATAAACCATACATAAATAAATAAGAAAAAAAAATATGTTGTTTATTAATTAATGTAATTAAGATGTTCAAACTAAATTACATTCCCTATAAAGTAAATATGATTAAATAATTTAATAATAAACTTTTATTCAATAAAAATGATATAAAATAATTAAACATAGTCAAATTAAAGAAATTTTGAAGTTATTAATAATGCTTGCAAGACATGTCAATAGATAATATTTTCATCAATATGATACCAACAAAAGTATTAATGCAAACATACAAAAGTTAAATAATTAAAAAACTTTTTTCAAGTAAATAAATTTTAAAAATCTCATTAGTATTCTTTCTATTTTGACATGAATTTATAATAATAATCTAAATTTATAAATTGAACTAACTTGTTTGAAAGGCCAAATAAAACGTTGATGATGGTCATACGCTAACAAAACATACAACTAAAGAACAACCTCCTTGATCTTGATGTATTATGGCAGTGTAATTGTTCTAGCAATAAGGTTTTCATCTCATCCCAAGTAGTGATAGGGTTTAGCTAAAACCTATTGCGTCTCCTTTCTTCTCCTACCCGGGGCCCCCTCTGGGGAACTTCTGAACCTCGAGAGAATTGAAGCCAATAACTCAGGACGTAGGGCAGCAAGTTTCGAACTCGACGCATCCACTGTACGATGCTTTTGAGCCGTAGTTCTGGGATTGGATTGACAAGGGAGCGGAAATTCTTTGTCAGCTATGGACTAGCAATCCGATTCAAAGCCTCGGGCTGGCTTTAGCTCTATCCCTTGGTTCTGCTCTCGCAGAGTGAAAGGTTTGTGGTGTCTTCGTGCAAGGCTTTGATGATCTCATTGTGGAAGTACCATGTAGAGATAGGCACCTGATCTATGTAATAACGATCTCGCTCTTCAAGAAAAATTCTTAAAAGGTCAAAGCAATGTATTTCGCGAAGCGACCCACCACTCTCGTGAGGCACTAACATGGAACTTCGATCAGATGCAGGTATCCAATCCTGCCGCTGAGAAGTCCAGTGGATTCCCATGGGAAACGCAAAGATCGGAGAAAGCCTGATCAAAGGTCCCTTTCTCTGTCCATTAGTCCCATAAAGACACGAATGAACCAGGGCCCCTTTGGGCACCAAGGGTTCAAACATCAAAAGAAAGTACTTCAGCCGTGATAAAAGGAGACGACTTATATTCTGATTGCATTTTTTTAAAGAAATATTTTTTACTTGACAAATTTCAACATACTTTTAAAATGCTTCAAGTACAAGCTGGGGAAGGAAAGGAAAGCAAGTGACATCTGAAGGTATGATTCGGATTCTGCTCTCGCTGTTCTCAAAGTATCGAAGTCACCAGATCTATTCCAAAACATATGGATCCTCGATATCTTTGTAGAAATGAAAAAATGTAGAAATGACAAAAGAAATGAGTTCAGATATACCCAGGAAAGAAAAAAAGAAAAAGGAATAATATTTGGAGAACAGGTGAAACCTTCTGATTAATCACTTTTTGTTTTGGCGGAAGAAAAAACAAAACAAAAAACGGTAGAGATTCTTTCCAAATCAAACCTCAAACTCGGTAGAGAAGAACTGGGACATCCCTCTATATGCCAGCCCAATATTGAAACTGGTGGATAAGCTCAAGCACACGCCGGAACATCTCTGCATTTTGCAATGTAGTAGTGGTGGAAGATGCTGAACTGTGACAATGCATTAATGTGCATCTTTTCAAAGTGTTACCTTTAGTCAAAGTACTTGTACAATGTATATCTCCCCTAATATATAATATAATAATAATGTTGCCCATAGTTGCATTTGCCATGTTCTTTTGATGTATTTGACGCAATGAACAAATGTTAGCAATGCGCACTAATAGTGAACATGGCCCACACAACCAATATCTTAGAAAAAAATGACAAAATCACTCTTTATTAATGACTTCAGCAATGTCTCTAATAGCAAGTCTTTTTGACAAGTGATCGATTACAAATTTAAGATTGCACTAAAGCGTTGAGCTAACCAACCATTGCCAAGTAAATTAAAGATGAATCCTATCCGAACTTCAAACAACTCAATAATACCTATAACTAATGCACATTATCAATGTGTTTCTTGCTAAAATTGGTACATATTATCTTGTGCGACGAATGAATGTATAGAATTTGTGCATCAACCACTATGACCAAACCTTTGTTGTGTTTAGAAAGGTATAGCGGACTCCGTGCTTTAGGGGTAGATTATTTTGCTATGTTTCTATGAAATTGGGAACTTTGTTACCCTCTTTATAACTACAACTCCGACAAATATGGGATAAATTTACTATTTATCTTAATCTAATTATCTTAAGTGGGACAAGTCCAATTCTATTATAAATTGACCTTGCATTAGTTTGATAATTATCTTGCAGCCCATCACATTGATTAATAAATTGAATTTTTTGATTTTATGAAAACACTTTGTAGCAAATGTAGGGAATGTTACTCTATTGAAAATTTTCTATCCCAACATAGATGAAGACTTTAATTCATTTAACCATTTGATTTCACATAGTTCGACCATACCTAAATATCAATCATTATAGTTTGAGTAGCCATGAATTTTAAGTTTGTGGTTTTTAGGTAGGGGAGGGATGCATTGAATTACTTCCTATTGTTTATTTCTTATTTAAGTAAATTGTTGTCCTAGTGCAAAGAAAACTATAAAATTGCCTTTTTATGATCATTACATCAGCTAGAAGCATTGAGAAGTGGTGTAACTTAGAATATTGAACCAACAAATAAGATTTAGAGAATATTAATTTTTTTCATATTTTAGAAAATTTTTATCTTTCCAAAGTTTCTTATTTTTAAGAAATTGAAGAATATGTAAAATTTTACCCATAGTTAAGTGATAATCCTCTTGCTTCCATAAACTTTTTATTAAATCAGAGATGGTAAATGCTTATGCTTGTTGAAATTTTTTGTGCATTACAAAAGCTTGGACATACTTCTTTAACCTTATCTTTGGCTACAATTGAATGAGCAAGAGAATCATTAAGCAAAATAGATAATTGTTGCCATCATGAACTTCAAACTTTTTAAAATCTTAGGAAATAGCAATTTTTTTAAGATACCTAAAATTATAATTCAAACCATTCGTTGACATTTAGAATTCTAAGACAAAAAGTCCGAATTCATTATAAAACCTTATTCCTAATTGAATTCAATTTTCATTGGAAGTTTGATGTGCAATTTTCATTCAAAATCTAGTGATAAGTATTTATTATTCTATAGTAGTGTATATGTTTTGAAGCATAGTGATCAGTGCAATTGGTCAACTTCCACACACCAATTGTCCTCCTTGTCCAAATTTTAGTATTTACATGTCATAACTTTGCTCGATGAAGATCACGTTCTTCAATGACCACTATATTTAAGAAAAATATTTAGCTGTTGCATACTCTATGCTTTTATGTCATGAAGTCTTTATACATCTCTAATAGTTAAGTTTCTTTTAATTCGACTATGGGTGTCTATTGACCTTATCTGCATCACCATATAGGAAGCTAGTTGATTTTCATTCTACTATACTTCAAATATTACTTGGTAATTTAACTGTCATTAAAAAGTATGTGGGGAATGATGCCAGTACATGCTTCATAAAAATAAGTCTACCACTAAAAAAAATAGCTTGTTCTTCCTCCATGACCTCTTTCACTTTAGTTTTTTAATTGTTTGTTAGAAGCAACTATTTTTCTTTATACCAATTTAAAGTGGACAATCTAGATATTTAATTGGAAGATTAACTTCTTAAAAGCAAAACTTTTGACTTAATTTCTTTTGAAACCACCTTACACATTGTTGGTGATAAAGAACATTTCTTTTTATTTATTTGTTGATGCTTAGTCTTTGCTTGATACACTTTCAATAGAAACTAAAATCTAGATATTGTTTTTTTGTCCCAACTTAATCGGATCCTACCTTTGTCATGCATGTGTAATTGTTTTGTAATCTCCTAGTTCAGCATTGTGTTCGATATTTTCCATGATTTTGAACATTATTTAGAGCAATATAAACAACATATTTTGCTAATATCAATAACAAGGGAGCAAGTGGGTTCCATTACTTAAGCCCACTTAATGCATTCAAAAATAATTGGGCCATGTTGATAAAGATGTGCTTGATGCCAAGAATGTTAAAAATCAAATTGATAATTTTTTAGCAACATTGAATCTTGTGAGAACCATAGTTAAGTAATCCGAAGAAATAGCGTGATATGCACTCATTTGATATACTTTTGTATGCAACTCTTTTATCATAATTTCATTTTCAATGACCCAATTAATTCTTGACCTAGTTAAATATTGTTAATAATCTCTCTCCCTTTTTATAAAGCTTATTCATTTGTGTGAAATATTTTTACAATGAAAGTGCAATAGGGTGTTATGAGTGGTTTTAAAATACTTTTTTGTGAAATTACACATACTAATTGTCCTATAATCGTTAAAGGATTTTATATTAATATTAGTTTATGATTCATTGCTAAATTTTCACTTATGATTCCCTTAAGGATGGGTGAGCCTCATAACTAAAACTCAACTCAAGTTACTATATCATAAGTAATGATGTCATAGCATTTAATGAAACATTGTCTATTAAAACAATACATAATGGTTTGTTACATTGGTTCATTTAAAATACAATCTCTTTTATCTAACTAACTATAATTAGTTTCATTAATTCCATGTTGTCTGACTCGATTATTTTAAAGGGACACAACTAAGAAGATTTTCACTGCCCAAACAATCAAAGACAAGTATTACTTTCTCATAATGATGAATTGTTGTCTATTGATCTTTCTCTTCCTACAAAATGAATAGTCCCAAAATATCTTTATTGTAATTCACATTAAACTATGTTATTTTTATTCTTTCATAACATGAAAATTTTGTTATTTCTTTCCCAATAAGTGAGCCATTTAATGTTTTCCTTTCTGCACTAATACATCTCCTCTTTGATAGTTCCATCCAATAAGTAATCATTACCTTTAAGATGGTAAACTATTGCACTTTTGATTGGGTAAGATTTATGGTTTTCATTTTTTACATCTACAAATTCTCATCATTTTTATAATCTCAAAAATATTACCAAAATGCCTATTTTTTCCATGACTTTGAATATTCTTTTAAACCCCTTTAGCTTGATGGACAAAGCTTTCTAACTCATGCAATCCTAACTCCTTGCAATAGTTTTCATGAATGTATCATGTCTAAGATAGATATTTTAAAATCTAAATTTTTTGAACTTTGAGGCTAACATCGTTATCAGCTTCAGCACTTATGGAGTGCAATATGATCTTATTTAGCAAAGTTGATCTATAGTGGATTCTGAAGCGGAATCTTACCAACCTGTATTCCTTAAAGCACTATCCACCTTCCCACACCCATCGTATATTCAATTACCTAACCCATGTGAATGAACAGCCAACGAATAATAGACCTTTTAGCCTGCATTTATTTGCTCAATCTAAGTCATAAACCTCCTCCAATCATGGGAAGGCGTTCCCCTTGTATTCATCCATTTATGCAAATATGTTGAAATCTTCTCCAATAAGCATAGAGTTACAAATAATGACTACCACATTGTAAAGGTTTTCAAAGAACTTTTCCTCTACTAGCAAATGATTATTGCTTAAATAAAAGAGTAATAACATATAAATTTCATGTTGGCCAATTGTTTAGTAAATGAATGAATTTCTAATCATTAAACATTACATGGCAATCATACTCATCCATCTAAAACATCAAAAATTTACTACATGTGTTATAAGAATAATGATAAAATTGTGACATCCTCATCAACTCAAAGTATTATATTCCTTTATGACAGAGGCACAATGCACAATAAAACCTAAATTTTTTATATTAAATAGATGTTTAACCTAGCAAACTAAGCTTTTGTTTTTTTTATTTTTTTTACATTCATGACAAGAATGTTATTCATTCCTGGTTAATTAGATCACAATCTGAATGGAATGAGAGCTTCTCTGGGATGCATTATAGATCCTTTCACTTGTCTTGAACTTTGTATAAATTCCACTTAATAAGCTTTCCTAGAATTGAATGAATTCCTTGTCTTTTGAGTGAATTAGTAAAGGAACATTGGTCCTCTCATGGTGCTCCTTACTAAATCTTTTCAATGTTTGGGAAACACCCAACTAGCTACTTGAGAAATATTAAAGAATGAAGGGATCCTTTGAAGTATGGGAACAAAGGTTGCACAAAAAGGACGATTGGGCTTTGAGAATATCTAAAGAATAGCGTCCAAAAGGGATAAATGTTCTAAATAGGCTATAAGAGAGAGATATGTAAGCAATATAAGTAATCCATAAGCTTGCAATTGATGAAGAACCACTTACGGTAAACATAGGTTTGATCCTATGAAAAATCCTTTTTTAAGCATACTACAATTGAAGAAATTTTGGCATAATTAACCAAACAAAAAGGGACCCTTGAGAAGAACAAAACAAAATTAGTTTAATGCAACACCTAAACAACGTAGGCTAAGATATTACAAGTATCTTGATGCATCTATTTGATTCAATGACAATATGGTATTTACTATTAGATTTCTTTAAGAACTATGTAGCTTTTTCTTGAGCATTTTTTTCAAATTTCCTTGGAGTTGATCTCAAAATATTACCTATATCTCCTTTTCTTACTTATCCTTACATTTGAATTTGTATTCCATCATTATGAACATTTCTTTTTCAAAATCCTTCATTCTCTTACAACTCTAACATAAACTAAATCTAATTCCACCTTTTAAATATACTAATTCACAATGCCAATGTTATGTTTGCATTATTTAAGATTAAGTTTTTAAATAGTAGGCTTGATTGTTTCTAAGCATGTTATCATTTTGCACCTTTTGATTGAAGCAATTTGAAACTCCATAATTTTTTATGATTCTTATTTTAGTATTAAAATATTTAACTAAATCCACCTTAACTCAAAGCCCACCAACACTCGACCACATCAAGCTCAACATGGTTGCTTTCACCATTAATAAAGTTACTATGGAAGAAGCTGTTTAATTGAGTGCGACATTGTTGATAAAGTGAAGTAGTAGCTGCTCAAGAGAAGTTCATACTGGAGTTAGAGAGTGTTCCATATTAAAATGAAAGTCTATATTCCACTTGATGGCTCACAATTAAAAATCAATAGTTTTCCATAGCTAAAGTAAATAAGTATTGTAATTAGCTCTACTACCAAGAAAAATGTGATGAGAATGTGTCAACTTTCTTGATATCCAATCATGAAAACATTAACAAAACAATCATACTAAAAGCTAAATAGATTATTTCAAGCATAGAATTCAATAAGAAAAATTCTCAATTAAAGTATGTTGAATAGGGCTAGAATTTTAAAAGTTTCATCCTCAATAAAAGATGACCTCAATCTTGCCTTTAAAACTTGTTATAATTTTGATTCTAACTATAGATGAATCCTTTTCCTTCCACAAAGTAAGTTCAAAATTGACAACAATCACTACATTATTGGTTGTGCATCCTAATATACTTTAATGAAAACAAAAAAGATGATGTAGAGCTTACAAGTACAATGTAAGAATAAGAGTTTACTAATTGTTCTCATTAGAAAATTTGAACACTTTGTGACCCACCAAATAGCAAAACCACTCAATGTCTTATTTATATTCAAATTTATGACAAATAAATTGCAGGCATCAATGTTAGATAAAATATTATTTAGAAGTAAAGAAACATAGTGTTAGAAAAAGTGGACTCATTTTTAATATTAACCATATATATATTAAGTTAACAAAAAGATAGTATACCAAGAAAAGAATATAAAATATTAGAAACATTAACAAATGATGATGTACACGACATATAAGGGGAAGTCATTATCAATAAATTATTTCTCAATATGATAGTCTTGTGTTTTATTAAAGGACAATGTTAAAAAAAGGATTGAATTATGAAAATTATAAACTTACACAATCTAAAATACACTATAATGGAAAGTTTTCCTCTTTATTAATGCTTTTAAAAAAGTTTTTTTAGAAGACATTTTTTAACTTTCAAAACCATGTTGTGGAGGTACAATAATGAAACATCATGAAATGAATATCAAGTTGTTAAATCCACTTAGATTTACATTCCCTCCCAACAAAAATGCTACAAAAAAATATTGTAAATCTTTTGTAAAATCTAATAGATTAATACCTTCCCCTAAGCAAAAAGATTTTGCATGCTTGCCAATAGGACTCTATAATTATCATGCAAAAGATCCCTACATACCACAAATAAAACCTTCAATAGTTCTCATAAGTAACTTACAAATATTCATGCAAAATCCCTACAATTAAGTAAAAGACAAATACAATGACCAATAAATGTCCAAACAATGTGACAAAGCAAACATGCACAAAGCTTAATTAAAAGGTCATATAACCCAAATAAATTTAAGTGACACACCAAATTATAAAGAAATGTGAGAGAGTTAAATAGTTTAGCTCAATGGAAATAATAAAGTAATAATGTGAAAATGAGCTCAAAGTGGAATGAAATGATCATTGGACAATGAAGGATGATGATGAAAATATCCTCATTCTTCTTCCAATTCTTTTCTTAAAGACTGATTATCTTCTATTAAAATGTTTATTCAATGATATGAAAATTTAATAAGATCCTTTTATTTTCTATTTTGACCTATTTATATAGAAAATATAATTCTCTATAATGGAACCAAACAAATCATCACATGAAAATGAAAAAGTGCCATATGTTTCTCAAATTAATCACAAGTAATATGTCATGAAAAATTTTACCATTTGGTTGAGGTAAAGAAGTATGTTGTTACTATATGCACATTGTCCAACCAATTATATAATTTATAATAATTTATTTCTCTTTCTAAAAAAGAAGCATGACTATATAATGAACATATGATTTATTAATGAGCAACATAACTCTATAAATTTACTTTTTCATCACTTGGATTTTCACTACATTGTGTCATAAGGTGAAAACTATTTTACATGTACTAAGCCTTTGCAATCCATTATTCTTGTAATAAATAAAGTCTAAGGCACATACAATAGTTGAATTGTTCTTGTATAATGGAAATCAGGTCACTTAGTTCCTAACCTTTAGCTATAACCTGCAAGGACAATGAAACCATATCAGTATAGAAGGACATACTATACATTGAGAAAAACATTAAAACATACCAAATTTCCTTATCCAAACAACTTGTTTGATATTGGGGAAAAATAGATTTAGTACTTATACAACATAGGTATTATGCATATGTGAATAACATATTCAATCAAGTTGACCTAAAAACACCCTTGTCTAACTCTCTAACCAACCCCACGTTTAAATACACATATTTTATGATGTGTTCGTCTTACAATTGTGATTAAAATCATTATTGCAATTTTTCTTTAACTAATCCAAATTCCAATTCCAACTTTATTAGCATTTACAAATTAATGGACTTTCCAAAATTTATCTATAGCATATTTTTGTGTAAATAACTCTAGATAAGATGCCCTAAGCAATGAGATATATTTATGGAATGTTTTTCTTTATACATTTAAATATCCAACATAAACTTTTTAAACTTAGTATCCTAGGTAAATTGTTATAGGTTTCAAACGCTAGTACTAATAAAGATAACTCAACAATGTCCTTCATCAAGTGTATTGAATGTCACATTTCACACAAGAGAGGTGAACTTGATCTTTCCACATGAAAGACTTTTTTGTCCTTAAGAAGCAAGAGCTAAACTCACTTAAGGAAAACATTCAGAAATATAACATAATCATTTTTTCATACCAAAATAATGGTTTAAATAACAATGGATTAACAAAAGTGCACATAGTGCTGCAAAAATATATAATATAAATTTTGTGTGAAATGTAATTATCAAATTATACAAATAGAAAACCAATGAGAATTAAAAATCTATTTGTTTGGGATGAAAGGGATATGTTTAACATTGAAGGTATTCATAATATATCGACGAAACCATAATATTACTTTATTTAAAAAGAAGCATAAAAGTTATCCATATCAAATAAAAATGCATAACTACCACTAAATAAAAATATAGTGCAAAATATTAAAAAGTTCCTAATAATTTTCACAAAAATGGTCTATTAAAAGAATTTATAATACAAATTTCAATCATTTTCATTTTGTAAAAATACAAAAAAGGAGTTTTTTTTAAAAGTTATTCAATTTAGTAGGTACAACACTACATGTAATTTTCTATCCTTCATTGTAAGATAAGATTGTTAAATCCTTTGATAAAAAATGGAAGAGAATTTAAATTGTACTTAAACAAGTATTAAAAATAACAAAATATTTGTAAATATTGAATTCCTTCAGGATAAAATAGAAAATAAATAAATATGTTTTATGGAAAAAATGTATTCCAATCATGATCTCCAAACCTTCAAAATTTGTGAAATTATTTTTGTAGTTGTTAAGAAATATTTCAATAAGTAATACATAAATGTTTCTTAATAAACATGTATTAAAATGTTAAATGTTAGTATTTTCCTTAAAGAAATTGAATTAAATATTTAAAGTGATATGATTATATTTTAATGAAATATTATGACAAAATAAGCTCTTTTTTGTATATATGTTCAAGAAATAATAATGTGATTGAAGAAAGATACTAGATGATGGAAATAAAATAGTATAAAAATTAAAAAATATGAAAAAATAGTTATCAAAAAGAAAATTTTAGATGTTAGTAGCTAACTAAAAATTTTCTATTGTAACTTTCATTTCCTCAAAATTCTTATGATGTGTTTTACAATTTTTTATTTTTAGTAGGTGATTTGTGCATTTGAGATGGCTTGCCTCTTGATGCTATCATTTTGTATTCAATTAGGAGTGCTAGTCCTGTACTTTGACATTGAATAGGAATCCTCCTTGATTCCATCTTTGGTGTGTCCATTTTTTAACTTGGCAAAGGAAAATATCATGTCAAGTTTTGACGTGTAACAATTGTTTATAGTTCCAATTGGGAGTGGCATTGGTGAAAAAATGAGTAATGACATAATGAAGTGTAAAATCATTGTATGGAAAGGCCTATATTAAAGCCATTAAAATCATAGAAAATAGAAGTGTCATATCTTTAAATGATGTAGATGTAACCCTCGTTCCAATTTTCCTTTATCTACCATTACTTTTTCCTTTGACCTCCCCAATCACCATTATATTATGTTCTTAGTCATCTTTTGTATTTACTTATTAGTGAAACTATTATATGCGTGCTCTTCACATGGTATAAGAATATGCTAGATCCTTATATTCTGTCACACAAGGACTTGTAATCGAATTCTTGAGCTATGATTGATTACAAGAGTTTCACCAAAAGTTTTTGAATGGTAAAGAAATGAATATTTTAATTTTTTTCCAATAAAACATTATATTATTTTTAAAAGATTGTAATGAAATGAATGTTTCTTTATTTGATTATGGTATTCATCAAAACCTAAAGCTTTACAAAATTATCAATCGATCTGTTATTCATAAAAATAGTGCTAAGCCTTCTAATTTTTCTGTGCTTTTTAAAGACAAAACCCAAACTACGGTCCTCTCATGGTCGTGATGGAACTAGGAATGAGGTGTAAAATCTTGGGCTTTTGTTATGATGCTTAATGACTACATTAGTCTTACACTTGATAACAAATTGCGAAATGTGGCATTTTAATCATAACAAAAAAAACCTATCATTAATAGCCACAATCATTTTGTCTCACTCGAAATGGCTTGCTAGTCCTCTTGCATGTATCTCTTAAAGTAAGAAATCTTTAATTGATGTTGCCTGTTTAAAAAATTTCATACTACAAAAATTATAACCCTCTTTAATTATAAATCAGATGTGCTCTTAGTTGGATTGGAAAGTTAATTTCTTTATATGGGCTCCAGGTCAGTGCAATTAGGGTACAAGCAAAATACAGTTTCAAAGTTGAAGGCAAAGACAGACAATATGAAGTGTTTACTTTTTTACTATGGGAAATCGTAACCCTTTTTTCAACATGAGGCATATGTTTGAGGATACAATTTTTACTTAGAAAGAATCAATACAACTGAGTATGTGGTGGCTTTATCTTCTTCTAGGAGTTGAGATTCCTTAAATCATATTTATCAGATTAAAGTTGGAATTCTTGGGTTAAGAAGTAACACCTTTAACTACATAAGGTTTACATTATCATAAAATATTCTTTGATATATACTAAGTATTTTTTGAATGGCTCAATCAATTTTCCACTAAAATATATGATTAGTCATCCTTCTTGGCTAAGGACTTTTTTAACATCTTTAATGCATGACAAAACACTTCAAAATGAAATAGAGAAGTCTAGATGCTAGAGTGTAAGTGCCTTGGTCATAGATTTCTTAATCATTTCAAATGCTTTCTCAATTGTAGGTGCCCACTAAAATTCTCTTTTGTTATGCAATAGATTATGATGTTGTTATGGTATCAAAAGCCATAAGAAGTCTCTTATAGAAGTTTACTAAGACAAGAAACTTCTTAAAATCATTAGTAAATAGAGGTGTCGACCAACAAAATATGCTCTTAATCTTGTTGAAATGTTTTGATGAGCAATCTCTTAGGACTATGAATCTTAGAAGGTTTGTGTGTTCATTAAAAATGACACATTTGTTCAGATTGGCATAGAAGTGTTTCACTCAAATTATTTTTTCAAAAACTACAAGTATAACAAATCCAATATCACAATGTCAAATGTACAAACAATTTAAATTATTGTTTCATGCAAAACTTTTATCATGCTAAGAATTCATGAATAAATAAACCACTTGAATTAATAAAATCTAATGCATTACCATAAATATCTACTAAAGTCTGGTGGAAAAAGTAATAAAAAATAGTTTGAATAAATATTTCAATATAGTCATCGGTAAATAGACCTTCTAAGTCTCCGAACTAGAAATAGTGGGCCACAAACACCTTTAAAAAATCAACTGGATTCTCTTAAGTGTTACTAATTAGAGTCCCACAATCTAATTTAAACATGGTTTAATGCTTACCAAGTACATATATGAGAAAGGATGCTTGGATACAAGATTTCCTATGGTTTTGAATAATTTTGAATTGTCATTTCATAGTTTATCTACCAAGCTAAGGCTTAATTTGTCCACAATGAAATTTAAACACTAATACTCATGCTTTTGTAACTATAACACACATCTTTAACATGTCATACTACTCAATCGATTTGCAAGCATTGTTAAGCAAAAAAAAGATGTTCGAACACATCTATACTTATTGCAAAACAAGGATTTACATGAAACTACTAACATCAGCTCAGTTTTACACTTTGATGTTTTATCAGGCTATAAAAGTCTTAGTTAACTTTGGACTGCACCAACATAGTGAGCATTTTAGTTAATCTATGTTATCGAGAATGAAAGTTTTTTTGAAGGAAAAGAGAGATCAATAAAGATGTCAACTTTCAATCAGATATAGTGAAAGAACATGGCCACCATGTCAAAGCCATATGCAATATACTCAATAGCTTTACTATTTCATTTTTAAAATTTTCATAACAATGATCATGCCAAAAAAACATACTTATACAGCTAACAGAGAACTTAAATTAATGAACATTTTTTTGTGCTCCACATGCTCTATCTCAGTTAAGTTTGTTATGTTAATCATAAATTAGTGCTTTCTTGGATTTAGGACCTTACAACATTTTCCATGCCAAGACTAATGTTATTTTGCATAAATATTGACATAATAGGCAAGGTATTACGATATATTATGCTTTTAATGACAAATTGTGTCTTATTTAATAGATAATTTTGACTAAATACCAATGTTCTAGGTTCAACAATTGAATCCACATGCACATTAATAATGTAAAGCTACCAATGCAAGCTTATAATCATGAAATGACCTTTTAAATTTTTTAAATAAGACCATAATAAGAGTAATGCATTGAATTCATTCAAAGCAATGAGATCATATAAACAAATGGAGTCCATGGTACGTCCAAACAAATTTTCTTTAGTGCAACTTCACAAATATAAATAGTTGATGTTTTACAAAAGAGCTTTTATTCATATGAATTAATTTGTGTTCTTAGGTTAGATATTTAGGTATTTTTTTGCATAGCTATTTTTTGGAAGTGGATTAGATAGCTATTATCACACTTAGTACACCAAGGACTCAACAAGTAATTTAACAAGATGTCCTTTTAATATGTCCATGAGTCTTAACTAACTTTAATGTGTGATATGGAAGGTTATTCTATTTTATAAGCTTAATGTAGGACATCTCCAATGGCAAGGACTTCTTTTGTCATGTATGGACACCATTATTCTTATAGGTGAACCTCCTTTTTCCTTTGCGTCTCTTGGATTTCGTTCTTTTTGTGCTCCATGGGTAGAGTTTTCATTCTTCTCAACATTTAGATTTAAAGCATTTTCATTTCAGTGAATAGAATGGAGAGCAGTTAATTATTAAAAAACTTGTTTATTCAATTTCTACATATCCTTTTAGTATGATAAGGTAATCATATAACAAAGTTGTCTAAACTCGTAGTCGTCAACCAAAAATGTCCCTAAATTGTCCTATTCAACCAGTTATCCAAAATTGTATGACATTTTATGCACCATGTCACCATGAATGATTTACAAACCATATTTATAAGATGTAAAGCTTCATATAATATAGTCATTAGCACTTTTATCATTTTAAAAATTAGAATATTTCACTTTCTTTATTGTCTTGATCATTGTTTCATGTAAATATGACTGAAACATACTTTCACATCCTTTTTGCAAATATATCCCATTTGTGCAAGTTATACAATTATCACATATCATTTTCAATATTATACAATAAAATATTCATAGTCAAGCGGCCTTGCCTTTTCTTCCCCGCATCATATATATGACATACAACCTACATACTACAAAATCACATCTAAGGCATAAGTCATACCAACAACATTTGATTAATCAAAAATTGCATGCATTAATTTAGCAAAAAATACAGCATGATTCTGTTACCTGAATGGAAGTGTGACAAGTATTTAAATGTACTCATAGACAAGTTTTATGCCTAAGGATGCTTTAAATATTTAGGGCATAAGATCATATCATTAATTCATAGTTGTTCTTGTCTTACTTCTTAAGATGGTGATGAATATGAATGAAGGCATGAGATGAAACGAATTGAATCATATGGGCCCCATAAGAATATTTGAATATGTTCTAAGAATCAAACATATTAGAAATACATAAAGATTAATCTTGATGGTTGCTAAACCATAAAGATTAAATTTCTCCATGTGTCAGTGCATAATGTCGAAGTTCTTACATTATCCATTATCAAAAAATAATGGCTTCAAATCCTGCAAAGAAATTAATGTTTTCTATTTCATAAAATAATTGCTTACTCAAGCTTTTAAGAAAAATAGCATAGGATTTTGTCATATAAAAACTATGGAAAAGGGTCATAGGGTTAACATTATGGAACAAAAATGCCATGGGTTACCATGTCTATTACTTAAGAAGATGTCTCAGCATGTCTAAACATTAACGAGAAGTAGAGCCAAACAACGGGCTTCGAGACCCACATTTAATGAAGATATGTAAATTTGAAATGTACTATGAAACATTGCAGTTGTTCTTTATTATTAAAGTGAAATAAGGAAAATTTTATTATTTAAGTGTGTGCATATGAGTGAGTGTGTACTTGTGCAAAGAATTACAAAAGAAAGTGATCAGTCATGGCAAGATGAAGGCACCATTATCACCATAGGTATTTGTTAAGGAATTGTCAAGCATGGATGAGTGTTTCCTACATGTAATAAGAAATATATGTAGCTTCCAAAACAAGTTTATGAAAACTTGAATTGTAGGTTTTTATGTGTTGTGATTGAAAAATAGTGTTTGTCAATTTTGTACAATATCTCTTAGTAGACAAGTACAATATATTTTAGTTGTAAGGGTTTTGATGTCAAAATCTTAAACACTTTGTTATTATTGGAATAGCTGATGGAACTAGTCAGTCATCCTCACTATAATAGTGCCTTTTAGAAACCAACCATCAAATATGAATAGTGTAAGCATATAAAAAAGTACAATTAAAATAATCATAAAAGGAAAAGAAGTTTATTGTGAATAAGAAAAGTATTACATAGATTTTCATGATAGTATGAACAATAAATTAGAATATCTACCTGATTAGAAGTCTAAGAGACTCAATCAAAAAAGTCTAACTTCAGGTTTAGCCTTACATGATTACCTTGTCAAGTGTTTTAGCACATTAATAATGTTGTTGTTATCGTATAAGTCTAGAGTAGTTTTTAGCTTTGTAGATATATGATTTATGATAATACACATGATCTGTGGTATAGTAGGAAGGAGTGAGTTGCCAAGAATAAAAATCTTAACTTCTAAAAAAATTTTAAAAAAATATTTTAGAATATTCATTTTTTAATATGTAAAAAAATTGAGAATTTATACAAAAAAATTTTATGGAAAACTTAAATTTTTTTAAAACACATTAAATGTTTTGTGACATAAAATAGTATTTCTAAAAAACTTTACAAACAATAACATAGTGAATAGATGCTTTTTAATGGTTTAGCTAGAATTTGAACCAACATCCACCTCCAATAATTGCCAGCCAAAAACATAACTAAGCAATATAAGCCTTTTATGATAAGATAATAAAGGAAAATTCTCACAAGAACAAACTAAAAAAATGGGTTACAACAACCTAACAACGAAATAAAATAAGTAGAAAAAAATTGTGGTGACACAAATCTAAATTTGATGCATACAATAATATTTTTCTTGATAAAATTATATAACAAGGCACAGATGTAACTTCCACCCTCCTGAGTTAAGTAAAAAAATAAAATATAAAATCTTCATTGATTAAATTAGAGAGGAGAGTTGGAGCTCAAGGAATGAATGACATAATAAATGGAAATAACAATAACCTCATATGCTAAGGCTTAATTTTTGTAGCTTTGAATATTTCCTCATTCTTTCATTAACATTTTATGCTAAAAGATTAACCATTTAAAGGCATGTTACGATAACTAGAAGACATTACTACATATACGAATTTGTTGTTATTGTGTGAATGACATGATTTCAAAAACAACTAAAAAATAAACATTCTGAAAAATAATAGGACTAATACCCCAATGCTGCTTAGAAAACTACCACTAAATCCTCATTAATCATATGTAGTATTTTTATTTCAAATTTGATTGAGTTAGACAAGATAGTCACAATTGATTAAAGTGTTAAGATTTAATCTTGATCATTATATAAAAAATTGAATGATCAAATGGCTATATTTGAATTTATTCAATTTAAAAATGCTAAGGAATTTATGACCAATTGAACTTGAAAATTGAATGATCAAATGAAGGGAATTGAATATACATGTTTTAAAAAGGTAATAGAATTACAAGCTTTTCAATCAAAAAAATATCATGAAGGAATGATTGGATTTAACTTATAGGGACATAGACAGATGTAGGATTTTTTTTCAAATTGATCTAACCACAAGATCTTATTCTCCAAATTCATCTCTAGATTTGAGATGTGAGATGCACAAATAGAGTCAAGGATTTTTATAACACATTAACTATTTATGTAGGAGATAGATATATGTAATGTTTTCTCCACGTGCAAATATTCAACAGAGCATTTTAGGTTGGTTGCCCAATAGTTTGCATGAGAGATCGTGACCTTGCTTTTGAACAAGTGTATAACAAGTTTAGAAGTTATTCGATGGCCCAATACTCTTTATTATTCATTTAGAAATCAAGCCCTAACTCGATACTGCCAGAACCTATTACAATTTCGAATCATTTACAAAAGCATATACCTATGTGTAACACAATTATGCTATTGTTTAAAATTTATTTTTTAACTCATTGGATCTGAGTTTTCAAAGTGACAAATGTAGGATGAATTTTATGTTGATCAAAGCTTTCGAGTCCAATGTTCTTCCTAAGATGACTAATTTAAATAATGATTTTTGTAATGTAGAAATTTAATTTTGTGAATTATAAAAATGATTTCAATCAAACTTAACATTCTGATGAAAACAAAAGTAAAAAAAATAATATTAAATTTAAAATAAATCACTTAGTGCTCTACCAATCCAAATTAGATGATCTTCATAGTATTTAAAATTAAGTCTTACTCTTGAAGTTCTCCTATTAATATAAACAGCAACTATCTAAAATTTGATAAACGAATTTCTTAGAAATCATTGAAGTTAGACATCATAAAAAATTGTCATGACTAGACATCAATATCACGACAATCTTTTCACTTTGACAACAACAAGGACCTTAACGAATTTAACAAAAATATAAATTATTTAATAAAAAAGTATGCAATAAAATTAGGGATTAACTCCCCCTAGAAATTCTCAATTTAATTATAGAATAACTCCCTCTTTTGTTATCACTCGAATTGATTTAATGCTCTCGAACTTGAACAATATTTTGTGAATTTTTCAAACTTACAAATTTTGCAAAAATATTAGGGTATTGATCATTAATAGGTAGAAATTTTAATTAAACATCATTAAGTTTAGTATGTTCTCTTATATAACATTATATAAAAGCTATATATTTTGATGCTGAATGATTAGTTATATCTTCACTTAAGTTTGTTGTTCTTATGTTATCATCGTAAATAACAATTTGTTCTAATGTAGCAGCATAATCTCCCAATTATTTTTTATTTAAAAAACATGTGCTACACAGCAACTTGTAGTTAATAACAAAAAAAGTTAAAATTTAAGCAAAGCATGTTTTTTTAGTACATGAAATTAGTAAATTTCTTAAAAATCAAAATGTTCCATTTATGATTTTTTGTATGTTCTACATCTAGCAAAATCGACTTCGAAGAACTCTCCTAATTGAAAATGTTAATCATGTTTTGGATACCATAGTCTTTGCTGACATATTCCAAGTGACATTCAAATATTTATTTTTTGGTTAGTAAATGAGATTCTTTGGCACAAGCTCGGAACCCAACACATACACAAATAATGTGTAATATCAAATGAACATATGGCAAGATATGACAAAAATTATATTTATAAATTTATGCAATTTATGATCTACTAATTTTTCTTTTTCAACTTTATCTAGATGGGTGTTGATGCCAATAGAAGCATTTATAGGTTTGACATATGTGAAACCATATTTTCTTAATAATTTAAAACTATATTTTTTACATGACAAAATGTCTTCTAGTTTGCTTAGCTTTAACACCTAAGAGGAAAGTTAACTCAATCTTCAAAATTCTTTGAAATTAGATTTTTATGGAATAAAAAAATGATGTATGAACACCTTCATTATTTTCTCCAAATACTATGTAATCTATATATATTTAGCGTATAAGTTGATCTTCATCTTTTTTTTATTAAAAATATGGTCTCTACCTTTTTTGGGTAGTCATATGAAAGAAAAAAGCCATATAGTCTATTATGCTATAGCACAAACATTTGATTAAGTCCATATAAGCCTAATTTAGTTTGTTTATATGATCTAATTTATCATAAACTCCAAATCTTTTAGGTTGTTCAACATAAACTTTATATTTTAAATATTACCTTTTCTTTAATTAATTCCCTCTACTTATCTCTTTGATTTCAATCTTTTAAGCTTATTTTGTCAAATCCTAGAAATTTACCATCTATGTTCACACTGTCTTGTTTCGATGGAATTCATTCATCGAGTTCATTTAGATAGATTCTTCTAGTTCATTAGTGGTTTTATTACAAACTATATAAGTCTAAAACAAAATAAAATACATAATAAAATTTCTTTGTTTGACTTCGAATTTTTATAATTCTCTCTTTTCATTATTTAGGCTATTTTATTTATATTAAGAATAATGCAAATAAGCAATTTTTCATTTCATGTTGTACAGCACAACATGTTAACGTGATTTGATGAAGTTATTCTTAGAAAATATTTTATTTGAAAGATTGCAAACTATAAGATAGATTCTACTCAAAACCAATCAGTATTTTAATTCATTCAAAATATTTCATTCTAAATCAAATAAATTTTTATAGTTCCTTTCTACTATACATTGTGAAGTCATAGGAGCATATAATATATGTAAAATTCCATTAATATCAAAATATTCAACAATTTTTTATTCATAAATTCTCCATTATTATTGCTTCCAATGGAAACTAAGTTATGGCCTAACTCTTTTTTGTAATTGAGTGATCAAGGAATTGAGCTAGCTAAATCATTTACTCTTTTTCCATAATAATGTTTTTCATGCATACCTAAACTTGTCATCCCAAGTAATATAAGCCTATGCTATATGGCCAAGATACTACCAATAATGTCTTGTAATATTTTTATTGTGACCATGTAAAATGTTGACATTACCATTATGTGATTACGTTTGAAATACTTTAGCATTTGCAACAAAAATATCCCTATACTAAGTTTTTCATTTCATAATAAACAATTGATGATGCATGCTCATTAATTATTTTTCCTATATCATTATTAGCCTTCCCTTTTTCATTAAAAGTTGCTTTAGGCTTGTTTATAATATAGCCATAGAGATAAAAATATTCGCTATATCATTTCTTAGTTCCATTTATCGTTTACATAGATTTGATGATTATTACAAGCATAATGAAATGTTTTAGCTTAATGTTCATAATAATAACTTAAGTTTTCATTATATGATGATGTTCTTTGTTCTTCCTCATCCTCTTTAGCCATCACACAAGATAGCCATTCGTTGTTCTGTTTCTTTGCACTAGTGCTGTCCCCACCAAATGACCTCAAGGTGATTGTAGTGATTTTAGCTTAGACTTCTTGATCTTCTTCAATTCTTTCTTCTCTATTCCAATTCTTTCCTACACTATAGGACATACGAGTTTCATTTGTCCTTCTTTTCATCTTTCATGGTAAATGATCTTCTTGTTTCTTCTTATTTCTTATTCTTCTCTTCTTGTACCTTTCATTCAAATATCTTTCTTTAATGCAAAAAATTTTAACTATAGCCATTGAGATTATAGCTATCCCATCCTTTTTTTATGTACACCATTATTTAAGAGTATAACTCATTCTTTTATTTCTAATTTTTCTTTTTCTTCTTCACGTTATTCTTCTCTATCTCACCTTCTTTGTTTTTCTCCTCACCTCTACCTCACTTTTTGTGAGTTTACTCACCAAGTCATTCATTGTTTTGGTAGAAATGTTCGTAGTAATCTGAAGTGGTCAAAGGATAACACTACTTCAAGAAAATTCTTGGGTTCTTCTTTTACTATTCATTCATAGATATAGGTTTTACAAAATTAGCAAGTCTATTTATAATGTTTGTAAATGTACTTTCAATGAATTCATTGCAAAAGCTTTTTTAACAAATCATAATCAAGTGTCACAACATTTATTTTCTTGTTTAAATTAAAATGTACATTCATAAGTTACTTGTATTTGTGTCATATTCTAAGAAATATTTCAAAATTTATTATTTTATTAAAATGAGTAGTATTTAAAGCATAATGTAAAATATTTGTAGCCTTTAGATTTAAATTTTTACTACATTTTTTCTTCACATCCTTTTCACCAATTGGTTTTTGTGTATGTACACAATATGAAGTTTCCTTTTAGGAAATTTAATTTGAGTTTACATTATCTCTTATATTTCCTTGCTAACTAACTTCAAGAGAATGGCTATCAAAGTTTTCCAATATGGATAACATTCACCAAAAAAGGGTTGTGCCCTATTAGAATGTGCACCTTCACTTAAATTCATTGAAGCAATAATAAGAAACAAGGGTCTTGCTAGCTAATTACTTCTCATAAGAAAGAGACATACCATTGATACAAATTGAAGGATTGCTAGCTAAAAAGAAGAATTGCAGCAGCACAACTTGAGTTTGATGTGTTAAACAATACTATGCTTGATAAAATATTTAAGAAAGAATATATGTGTCATGCTTTATTTGAATCAATTCAAAACTGAAATTGTAAAAGCAAAGGCCATTTAACAAGAAGTGAGAGTTGGAGCTTGAAGATTGAAAAATGCAAGAAATGGATATAATAGCATGCACAAACTGCTAAAGCTTAAATTTAATAGCATGAACATTTTACAATCCTTAATCAAGGATTCATTTTAAAAAACCATTATTTGTCAACACATTATGGTAGTTAATAATAGTTACCTAACATGCTACCTAGGCAATGTGGGTTGCATAGAGCAATTTCAATAACAACTTTTTGAAAATACGTGCTACAAAAAATAACTTCATTGGTTTGCTAAATGGTGTTTAAACAATAGCAATTATAGTGCATTAAGGCTATCACTTTCTAGATTTGATGATGGTAAATGAGAGTCACATGAATGATTTTGGAGTTAAGGTTTAACTTCGATTTTAATAACAAAAATTATGTGATCTATTGACTAATATTAAAATGTTTCATTTAGAAAGGTAAAGGTACTTTTGGCCATTGGTTCACAACTTTTTCGAGATTAAATGATTATAATTAAACTTACATGATTTAGAAAAAAAATATGAAATTTCATTATTTGATCACGAAAATATATGATCAAATTACTAGATTTCAACTTGCAAGCCAAAAATAATTTGTGGAATTGTAGACTTTTTGATCTGACCGTAAGATTTAATGACACATATTGACCTCTATTATTTAGAAAATTTGTGTACCAAAATGCATAAGAATTTTGATCCTGCACAACCATTTTGTGAGAGATTGATCGATATAAAGATTCACATGTTTTCAAACAGTAATCAAACATATGGCGTTGCTTACTTCCTACTTCAGTTTTGGCAACACCCTTGCTTACTAGTAAGTGCATGACAAGTTTAGGAGTGATTCCTTGGCTTAACACTATAACACTTGGCTTTAAGACATTGGCTCTGACGTGACTATCATAATCTGTAGGAATTCTAAATCACTTAAGAGTTTTAGGCTTAGGTCAATTAAAACTAGTTTTTTTAAAATTAATTTTTGTAACAAATCATGGAAATTGGTTTTCAAAAATGTGATCGACATATGGTGATTTCTATGATGATCGAATTATTGTAACCCATGTTTTCCTTGTAGTAGTAATTTAAATATTTATTATGGTGTTGAAAAAATTTAATTTTTGTTCCTTGTAAAATTTATTTTATTTAAGCCTGACAATCATATAATCATAATGAATTAAATAGATCTAAAGTGATCAACACAAGAAATCCTAAAGCAAATTTTACTGAAAATCTATTTGTGGCAACATAATACGATTATTCTCAACTTTCTTTGCAACATTATTTCAATTTAGTTGACCAAGGTGTGTCTCTTCTATTGAATTACAATTTGAAATTTGAAGAGAACATGTTTAAAGTTTTAATATGGATAAATTAAATTTTGAAATCTTAAATTTTAAATCCAAGAATCTTAAGTATCGTTGAATGGAAAGACATTAATTACATTGCATTATTCATGATAGCATTCAGCTTAACGCTTTAAAATCTCCTTATAATTTTATTTAAAATAATATTGTTATTACTTATCCTTATTCTTATCCAACAATAAATGCAAAATGAAGATATAGATCTGATTCCTAAAAATTGGGAGTTAGTTAACAAGTTATGAAAAGGTCTGCTAAAAATGTTATAATTAGGTGTCATTTAACTTCAATGGGTGAACCATTGCTTAAACTAAACCAAACTAGTTTTTCTTAAAGCAGATTTGTGATTTAAAGAAGTATAAATGGGGCAAGGTAAGCCACAAAGATGTTCTTCTAAGGTTATTATGAAAACCTAGCCACAAACGGATTCTAGAGTAGGTAAAAACAAGAAGAAGAAAGAGGGTTCTAGTTTTGAATCCAGGAAAGTCCTATCCAAGGAGAAAACCTCTACTTGAATTTTTGGTTAACGACAAGTCAATCTTCTTCAATGAACCTATTTTTAAAATAAGAGGAACCACTTATACCCATGAATAAAGAGAATTTTTATTAGCATATAAATGTTTTTTATAATTCCTTTATTATGTAGTTTGCTGAAGGAACTAGGCAAGAATTTGTAATATTAACTAAATTGTGAATATAAGTGAAATTCCTATTCACATTTTTACATGCTTAGCTTTACATATTAAAATAAGGACAAGATGGAGTTATAAGATTTTTTTATAGATGCGAACAATCTCGTAATTGGTACATGATCATGAAGTATGGTAATGTTAAATCCTTGCAACTAGTATAAATATGTTTGCAATAAGAACATTTTAGCACAATTGATGTTATAAAATTGCTAAACCATCGTATAGAAAATTTTAATGTGTATGGGTCTAAAAACTAAGACATATTCTTTATTTTATTTTTAATTCTATGCTAAAGATTGGTTGTCAAGCTTATGTGTAAATCCTTTTACAAGTAGCAACTCATAAGAAATATAAAATCTCTGCCAAGGGAAAACTGAAATTTGGTTTCTCTTCATGACATGATATAAATGTGTATATGAGTTGCCAAACCATGTATCAAACCATGCCACGAATTATACAAAACATTTAATTATTAGATTCTAAGACGAATAATTGTTTGAAATTGTGATACCTAACTTATGCTTTAGTTCAAATATTATGCCCAATTATACATTACAATTAGTTTGCTTTGAAAGCCTGGAAACAAGGCTATGATAAGTCATGAGAGTCATAGGATCAAACTTTAAGTGAATCCGAATGGTTTGTATAGCTTGTCTATGTGTGTCCCATTGTTTAAAGTCGAGAAGATTTAGAGAGCTTAGTTGAAAGACTTATAAGAAGCCTAGGTTGTGTTGGGATATAATTGGCAACCAAAGAACTTTTTTTGACAAGTGCCAAGCTAATGCTAGACTATAAGGATATATGAACAACTATTAATAGAGATTAGATTATAGATTTTAGGTGATTGGATACAACTATGTAAGGTAATATTATCCTTGGAACTATTGTCAAGGGCATAGAGTTAATTAATGGAAAAAGAATCTATAATAGAATATCATAGTGATGGGCTAAGAAAATTCCTTTGCTAAAGCTGTTTCACATTATAAATTATGCTTTGATTAGTGAAGCTGCCTACTAAAGCCATGGAAGAAAGTAAAGGTGCTTGGAATAAGACATCGAAATGCACTAGGTTCACCCTATGGATGCAATATCTTAAAATTGTTGACTATACCTGTTGGTCAACTAGGTCCTTTGGATAAGAACATTGGCGTTGTTTAAGATTTTAGGCTTTTTGATGAGATCTTATTCAAAGTTCATGGGCTCATGTGGTGGCCTAGTATATGACTTTGGGTGGGCATGGTGAGTGGGGTTTGCCTTGGAGGCCAAGGGTTATTGATAATACTTGTGCGAACATAAAAAAATCATAATAATAATCAACAATAAATGGAACCCAAGAGAAACAGTACAGGCTTTGTGAACACTAAGGTTATCTTAGATAGGAAAACGTCTTAAGAAAAAATAAGGTCAGGAATAAAAAAATGAAAAATCCATTATGGTATTATAAAAAGCTAAATTATGTTTTAAAAGAACCTTTATGGAACTTAGTAAAAATATCATTAATTAAACAAAAATAAAATAAGGGTGAGGTAGAATCCAAGATGATTATGGAATAGAGTTAATAGAATGTTACACCTTAAGAATATCATTTTTATCAAGGATTCAAATGTAAAGGAGCCATGATACTGCATCCTCATTTAGGACATTAGAAAGTGAAGCTACTTTGCTATATTAGTTTCCAAGTTGTTACGACTCATTGGATGAGCTTATAAGATAGTTGCATGATCTTATGGTACGAATCTCTAGGATTAGCTAAAAGGCAAATAAATTATCTTTGAATGGAATTCTTGCAAATTTAGCCAAGGAATCACATTATGTCATATATTTTTGTGGGAGTACATGTTGTTGTTTAGGACTTCTAAAACTTTATGGGGTTGTTACATGTGATTACCAACACATTATGGAGTGCTAGATAATGTGGTGTGATAGAAGTGTAAATCTATTCAAAATTCTAAAACATTGGATAGTGTATTTGATCAAACATAGGACACTAAGCTATAATATATGGATAGCACACACACACATACACACACACACACACACACATGCACATACACACACACACACACATATACATATATATATATATATATATATATATATATATAACTTAGCTGGTAGATGGTCTGGGATTATTATTGTTAAAAATTAGTGTCATTTTCTTGCATCATTTACTCAGTTATGATGTACATAATTCTTTGCTACTAATTATTAATTTAATAGTATGCCTCATGGATTCTCCATTGAGCTTGTAAGTTTACTCTTCTATATTTCTTTTTGGATATAAGAGCTAGGGGTTAAGTAGTACTCAAGCTAGATATTATGAAAATGAGTGCATAAGGATTCTCGATTGAGCCTGTAACTTCTTAGCTATTAAACTATTGCATTAAACTCAGTTGTTCTTTACTATTTTTTAATAGCACTTTTGTAGCTATTCATGGGGTTGCCAAACAATCATGTTGACTCCAATGGTTTATTAATTTTGTGGGTATTTTTCTTATTCTTTGGTATTAAGGATAAACAAAATGTTATTGATTCATTTCATAATAGTTTTTTAATGATATTACATTATAAATTGTATGTACAATAGATATTATGATTACTTAATTTTTTTTTACACTCTTGTTTCTAAAAAAAGTTAAGTAAAAATGATATTATGTTGTCAAATTATGCAAAGTGTCAATAAATGATTGTCATAAATGTCCATTGCTTTTGATTTGAAATTCCTTCCTTAATATGATATGATTTCAATTCAAGTATTCGTGCAAAGCAATATTAACAGTGATTAAGGCAAGTTGAAACATCTTGTTATGATAATAGGATTTTGTAGGTGTTGGTGCTTTGCATGGTAGAATGACAAATATCATATCATACAACATAGTTCCACATGTAGGAAAAATCTTTCTTCATAATTCAACTAATCCCTCAATGCGATTCTTCTTACCATGTACAAAGTATGATTGTATGAGATTTAGACTTTTTCCAATTGTCCAATACCTTTTCATGTCTTTAGATTCTCTTGCACATGCCATTTTTTTTACTTTGATGATGTCATTCCCACTTCTATAAGGGAATTCACAATTCCATTTCCTTTGCAAATTTAACTCTAGTGAACAATTGTTTCTATTGCCTTGTGCTTGGTTTTCTAAATAATGTTTGACAGCTTCCTGAGAATGATCATTTGACCTTTCACTATTTGATAGTGGTATATAGTCCATTTTGATGACTATCTTATATATGTTCTTGTGAAATGGCCTCTATTTTTTACCTTTATTAATACATATAATTCCAACATAAACCTCATTCCCATTATGATTCTTCAAAAAATTATCAACCTTTAGTATTTGCATTCCAAGTGCAGAGCACCTATTCGCAATTTCACAACTTTTGTACCTCATTAATGAAAATGGAGTTATCGAAGCTTAACTATATATGATTCTCCTAGGATCTTTGCCTATTAGAGTGTCGAGGTGCAATCAAAATGATGTGAACGCGACCAAAACTGAAAAATTGATGTCATCCAAGAACATATTTGATGGAAAATAAAATAATGGCATCCAAATTCTCTTATACCCAACATTCTTATCCATATAATTCAAATTTAGTTAATAAAAATGTGTAATTTCTTGTGACTTTAAATTTGAAATTCGAGTTGCATATGTTTAAATTTTTAATATAGAAAAATTAAATTTCGAATTTTGAATTTTCAAATTTGAGAATTAGAAGTACGGTTGAATAACAAGACTAGAGAGACATCATGGAGGCCATCATAGCATTATGCTTCATGCCATGCAATGAGCATGTATTTTTTGATATTATTGTAATCTCTTATCCCTATTATTATCCAACAACGAATGCATAATGAAGATATGGATAAGATTCTTAAATATAAGGAGTTAGCTAAAAGTTCACCATAAGTGAATTAAAAATGGAAAATGGTTTGTGATGCATATAGGAATATCTTAAGAAACACTATATGAGGAAAAAGAATAAAGGTTGAAATGTCTTACAGCAATGTCATAATTTGATTTTGATGTTTTAGAAGCTTGGTTTTTTAAACAAAAAAGAGGATAATTAAGATAGGTTTAACTTGAAATGGTGAACCATGGCATAAACCAATCAAACTATTTTTTCTCAAAGAAAATATCAATTTTAAGGAGGCATGAATGAAAAAATTTAAATTCTTGATGTGTTCTTGTAAGATATATAA
>JAIUJO010000160.1:743003-872535 GCA_023846275.1 Vanilla planifolia | reverse complement strand
TATAATCAAGTGTGGCATCCTCAAAGGTCTAATCTATTGGGAATCAAAATGATCCATAAATTGTATTGAAATTCTAGAAAATAAAATATTGTCAAATATAAAAATGATGTTTTATATGGATAAAGCTCATCAAGATAGGTAAAATGAGATTGTTTCATCTAAATCAGACCTTGCTTTGAATTACTTCAATTTATAAAATTAAATAAGATTAAGAAATAATAAATTACTACTTTAATATTAAGTATGTTTTATTAAAATTAAAATTTATGCTTGAAGTAATTATCATAACCAAATTAATGTAAGGTTAGGGTCACAAAAGAGAAGATTTGAAGTTATGTCGCAATATAGAAAAATAAAATGTGAAATTTCAATAAATTATATAAATTACATGAAAGTTTCCATTTGGCATACAAAAGAGATTTAAGTGTATCATTCGTTATCATCAAATAAGTTATGAATAAAAATGGCACATAAGCCATTCCAAAACCTTATAAAATAAAACATTTATAATTGTGGAGACAAACATTTAACAAGATAGAGCTTGTTGAGACGTAGAGAATGATGCTTCATCTCAATTAAACCATTTCTAGATTTACTATATATTATAAAAAAAAATAGGCATGAATAATAAAAAAATTATTATTTTTTTATCAAATAAATGTTCATTAAAACTAAAATAAGATAATTTAAAAGAATGTAACATAATAAAATTTAGGTGATGAAAAGTCACACAAGAAGAGAATGATACCCAAATGAAAGTCAAATGTTTTGAGAAATGAGCTATGTTGCATTGGGAATATAGTAATGAACAATTTTAAGTATATTACATATAACATCTTGAATCATCAAATAAGGTATGAATTGAAGTGCCTAAAAATACTTATCAAAGCACAAGAAAATAAATATTTAAAATATTAAAATAAATATTTAGATAGACCTCATTGAGATGATTTCAATGACATTTGTTTCATCTTGTTCAAACTTTCTTGGAAATACCACAAATCACCAATTTAAATAAGAAAAAATAATTATAAATTATTATTATAATATTAAATAAAATTATACTAAAGCTAAAATGTGATAACTAGAAATAATGTAAAATAATAAAATCAAACTGAGGTAAATGTCACACGAGATGGAAACAGAGTCTCTCAATAATATAACTAAATCAAAGTTTTATACTTTGAAGAAATTATTTAAATTATAAATTAAACATTTATTCAAAGATACTAAGGGAATCAAGTGTGGCATTTTTGATCATCAAATTAGTTATTAATAAAATTGTCTCATAGAGCGTGACAAAATCTGAAAAAATATTTTAAATTATAGAGATGAATATTTAATAGGATCGAGCTCATCATGGCAAGTAGAGTGATGATTAGTTTGTCTACAACATACATCCTAAAAATTATTTTGAATTTTAAATACCATAATTAAATCATTGCCATGAAAAAGGTCACACTCAAGGATAATTAGAGTTTCATAGCAATATAAGCAAATCAATCAAAACACTTTTGAAAAAGAGAAAAATTATGGTAAAATTGTCATCGAAGATACTAAGGAGACTGAGAGTAACATCCTCGATTCTAATATATTGTGCAATGTAAGATATCTTGTAAAACATGCCCAAACACTAACATGTAAAATTTTTTAAAATATAATATTCAATTTTTAATTGGATATAACTCACCAAGATGAGTCCAACAAGGGTTTTTGATCGTGACTTCGTCACCTTTATATGTATTCAAAATAACAAATGTAAATGAGTCTAAATAATAAAGAAATATAGTTTTAACATTAAGTAAATCTTTCTTGAAGTTGCAATGAGATTAATTGAAACAATGTTATAATATAACAAGGTCAAAGTTAAAATTTTTAATAAATAAGATAAATTATGCATTTTTTCATTCTATAATAGTGAGAAGATCAAGTGTTGTATCATCAATAATCAAATGTCTTATAAATTATGAAAAAAAAAAAGATAATAAACTATTAAAAAATATAAATAAATATTTAATTGGAAATAGCTCATCAAATGAGATGAATAATGTTTTTTCAACTCAATCAAACCTCATTTGGAGTTATTTGAAATTACTGAGGTAAATAATAAAAATAATAACTATTTATTTTTTAAAATCTTAAGTAAATATATTTTAAAGAAAAACCTAAATAAATCAAAAGAATATATTATATGAAAATTAAAATGATTTATGGGCCATACAAGTGAGGAATTAGAGTTTAAAAACAAATAATAAAATTCAAAGAAAAACTTTAGAGAAGGTTGATAATTATATGGGTAAGTTGTATTCCAAGGTACCATGGAGATTGAGTGTAACACCCTTGATTCTTAAATTTACTATAAATAGAAATGTCTAAGTTTGCAAAAACCATAAAAAATATTTAAAATATTAAAACTAATATTGAATTGGATAGTACTCATTGACAGGAGTCCAATGATGTTTATTTTATCTTAATATGACCTCAATCATAATTACCATGGCATATAATGGTTAGTGAGCATAAATATAAATAAATTGTTTTCCAATATTATTCAAATATATAATATGGCTCAAATAAGATAAATTGAAATAATGTAGTTCAACAAATTCAAACAGACTTAAAGGTCACATGATTATAGATTTAGAATTACATAGTAATACAATAAAATTAAGGAAAAATATTTGAAGAATTAAGATATATTATATGAAGAGGTTGCAATCCAAGATACTTGGGAGATCAAGTGCAATATGTTCGATCATCAAATTAGCTAATGAATAAAAATTTATCAAAAAGAAAGCTAAAATAAAATAAAATAAAATATTAAGAATTATGAAGTCAATATTTAATTGGATAGAGTTAATCAAGATTTATCTAATGATGTTTATAATATTTTGATGTGATCTCATTTGACATTGTTGTGAATAACAAAAAAAACAATATAAAAAACAAATTATTATTATTTTAATGTTAATTTGAAAAATATTAAAGTTGAAATGAGGTAAAGTTATATAATATAATATATAATTAACACAAAGTGATGTAAAGGTCATATAAGTCATGATTTTGTGTTAGATGAAAATATAACTTAATCAAGGATGAACATTTAAGGAAATGAGATTAATTGCATCAGAATGTCATTTTCCAAGATACAGAAGATTGATTGTAACATCTTTGATTGTCAAATGAGATAAAAATCAAAATGACCAGTAAAAAAGCCTAAACCCTAAAGACTAATATGTTGAAAAAAAATTAATGTTTAATTTAATAAACCTAATCAAGAAGACGGCAACATTGTTCAATTAATCATGACTTCTCCTCGTTTTAAATTATGGCAAATTGCTACAATAAATTTACATAAATAAAAGGAAATTATTATTTCCATATTTAAGTAATATATATTTAAGGATAAAAAGAGATAAATATAAGTAATCTAACATATTTGATTTAAAGTTATGTAAAGGTCAAGTGAGATAAATGTTGGAGTTCCCAAGTAATAAAACTAAATTAATGAAAATAATAGAAAAAATGAGACAAATTTTACTAGAATGTTATAATCGAAGAACGTTAGTCGAACGAGTTTTGCACCCTCAATTATCAAATATGATACAAATCAAGCTTTCTCATAAATGTATCAAAAGAATAGAAAATAAAATATTTATAAACAAAAAAAGTAGATTTTATTAGATAGCACTCATAAAGAAGAGACCAAAATAGGTATAAATAAAACTTAATTATTATATATTAAAAAAAATTCATATTGAAGTTGAATTGAAATAAATTGAAGTATATTAATGTTACAAAATGAGAGTGACATATAGATAACATGAGAAGCAACTTAGAGTTATGTAGTAATATGACAAAACCTAAATGAAAACTTTGAGGAAATGAAATAAAGTTTATGGGAAAGTTGCACTCCAAGAGACTAAAGAGTTCAAGCATAACATCGTCATTCAAGAAATCAAGTAGGAAAAAAATATCGTGCAAGTGTGCTAGAACACTCTAATGTAAAATAATTAAAATATATAAATAAATATGTTATTGGATAATTGTGTTCAATTTAACTCAAAATGACATAGCTTTTGCCTTTGTTGGACCTTATTTGGAATTAATGCAAAATGCCAAAGTATATACATAAAATTAGAAATTAATGTTTTAATTTTAAGTAAAATTATATTAAATTTGAAAATAGATAAATTAAAGTAATACAATATAACTAAATCATAACATAAGCAAGCCATAAGATAAGAGATTTATATTAACTTAGTAATATAACTAGATAAAAAAAACAAAAATTTTAAAAAATGAGAAATTATATGACAAAAGATATTTTAAGGTACTGAGAAGATTGAGCATAACATAATCATTAAATGAAAAGAAAATAAAATTTCCCAACCAAGTGATATAAAAATAAAAAAAATTAAAGTACTTAACAATATATATTTTAATTGCAGAGAGCCTATTGAGATGAATCTATTGTCATTTGATTTGACTATATCAACCCTCAATTGGATTACTGTGAATAACCAAAGTAAATAAAAAAATAATAAAATAATATTTTATTTTTAAATAAATATATTGTAAAACATAGTCAGAATAGAGTGACATTCATATTTAAAAAGTGGAGAATTATAATTTTATAATAATAAAACCAAATCATAGTAAAAAATTAGAAAATGAGATAAATTATATGGAAATGTTGAATTCTAATATAACATGGAAATCAAGTTTAAGATCCTTCATTATGAAATCCCAATGGACATTGAAATAGCTCATGAATTGCAGCAAATCTTAAGTGAATAAAATAAATAAAAATATAAAGTTAAATGTTTAATTAGATAGAGCTTACTGTGAGGTTTCCAACAAAGATTACTTCATCTCAATTGGAATGCTTTGGCATTAATATAAATTGTCAATGTAAAAAAAAGTATAACTAATAATAAATTATTTGTTTAATGTAAAATAAATATTTATTAAAGCTAAAATAATAGAAATTTGAGTAATGTAATATAATCAAAATAAAGTAATGTAAAAGTCACATAAGAAGAGATTTAGAACATCATAGTAATATAACAAAATTAAAGCGAAACATTTAGAAGAATGAGAAAAATTATAATTGAAGGTTAAATTCAAAGAAACTATAATGATCAAGTGTGATATCCTCAAACATCAAGTATAGTATGAATTAAAATATCACATAAAATATACTAAAATTAAAGAAAATAAAATTTTTAAAATATAAAAATGATTACTTACATGGATAAAGCTCATTGAGACAGGACTTGCGTGGTATTTTTCATCTTAATCAAGCCTCGTTAAGAATTAATATTAATTATCAAATTAAATAAGAGTAAATATTGAACAATTATTATTTTAATATTAAGTAAATATATATTAATTTTTAATGTGCATAAATTCATATAAATAAAAACTTAATCAAAGTAATATAAAGGTACATAATAAGAGAATTGGAGTTACACAGTAACATAACAAAATAAAATTTAAAAAGGAAAATAAATTAGATAAATAGCATTGAAAAATGACATTCCAAGATACTAAGGAGATTGAGTGCAGGTTTGTCAATTCTTAAATAATGTATAGATCAAAATGACTCGTTAACCTTACAAAAGCTCCAAAAAATAAAATATTTATATTTATAAATAATAATACTTAGTTGATAGAGCTTCGATGGATGTCTAGAATGATGCTTGGTTCATCTCTATCAGACCATGTTTTAAAATACAACAAATTACAAAAGAAATCAACATAAATATAAATATATTATTATTCTAATATCAAGTAAATATATACTGAGGTTGAAATGAGATAATTTGAAACATAATAATATAACCAAATCAATGAGTTGTAAAAGCCAAATGAAAGGAGAATTAAGCCTTATTTATAATATAACAAATTAAAAGAGAAAAATATGAAAAAATGGGATAAATTTTACAAGAGAGTTGTAATCCAAAATGCTATGAAAATGTATTAATTATTTATTCATGAACAACAACAAGAAACATTGTTTTATTTTATCAAAAGTTTTTGTTTTTTACTGTATTTTCCTTTTCTAAATGATTGGATGGCCCAACATTTGTAAAGTGTGAGTTTCATTTGGTCTGATAAAAACCCTAGTTGAGGCTCAGCTCAAAAGAGTAAGTGTGTGATTATTTAACCCATAAAAGCTAGAAGGTTGGAGTTACACACATTTAACTTCACAAACTACTGGACAAGATAAACCATGCTTTACTTGCTTTTTCATTGATCTAAAGGCATGCTTTGTTGAGTCTTCATTTTGGAAGTTTTGGCGCTTTTAGGACTTCAAAAAGTTGAGTTTCCTTAAATACTTTAGAAATAGTAGTAATCTAAATAATATTCTTTATAACAAAATGGAGATATTCAATTGACATTTAGTTACTAGATATTTGAGCTTGCTTTCATAACCAGACGTTCTCTTTTGATTGCTTCCCAACATAATTAATTCTTGGAATTTCCATCCACTATGAGTATCCATAAGTTGTTTTCTTAGGTTAGAGAAATTTGAGTGATTCATGACCATTTCTTTTTTTCTAAGTGTTTCCTACTATTAGGAATGTTAAATTTTTTTCCTAATATCATATTCTTAGCTTTCATGCTGCTAGAACATAATACTTTAATTAAATTTAATTTCTCATTCTGTTTTGTTTAGAACATAGACATTACTAGTTGAAGCAATTTTGGCACCAATTCATTTTCTTTTCTTGCATGGCTAATGCTTTCAAAATTAGTCCATTAGAAATTATGCAAATTCATGGTGTCACTACAAAGGGAATCATTAATTGTTTTGGTAACTCTATTAACTATGTTATGTTATGGATTAAACTATCATTAAAGAAAATAAGAATTGAGGAAAGACCAATCTTCATAAGAGTAAGTCTACCTCTAATATTAAACAACTTGTTCTTTCATCTTACCATTTTCTTACTACTTTTATCAAATAGGAATTAAAACTATGCAATTTTTTTTCAACATATAGAAAGAGAATAACCTAAGAAATTTATAGGGTGCTTAATATAAGGAATGTAAGTCATTTCATTACATAAGTTGACTATAATATTATGTGTTTCATCTTCATTGCCTTTGAAATAACAGTGTTGTATATCCACAATAGATATCGTTGGTTACACAAAGAGCAACAATAAGAGGCTCAATGTGTGATGATCATGTTCAAGGAGGGCCAAAGATTGTATATGTTAGGGCTACCACACCTCAAATGCAGCATGATGCTTAAGTGGAGCTACTTTTGGGGGCTCTCATGCATTTAAATCCATAGGACTTTGTTGGCATCGAAAAACTAGCAATGGTAGATTATTCAATTGATGTTTAGGAATTACTTCATGTCGTGGAGTGCCAAGCTATGGGCAAACTTTCTCTTTTAGAGTTTTTTCTAGAGAGATAGTCACCTACATGGTGAAAACCTATACCTCAAAAAAACTTTCTAGGATACCAAATTACTGAGGTGCCATGGATCATGTTTGCAATTTTACTAAGGGAGTGCTATGTACATATGATGCCCAATGTCAAGATTATTATTTCGTTCACTCATCATAATTAAATGTTGAAAATTGTTATTGATTATGCCTCTAGATTTTCAAATATAATATTTTCTCTTTTATGCTTTTGCCTTATAATGGAAATCAATGTGAACTTTTCATGAAAAGACTTAGGGAAGCAGTATTTCTTCTCAATTTACTCAATATTGAGAATTGGTAAACTCCACCAAGTTACATGAGTAAGTAGAACACCTCGTAGATGCTCTCAAAGCAAATAGAAAAATTAGAAACTCATACACCAACATTGATTAAGAAGATTAAGAAGGTTCAATGTTAAAGTATTGGCATATGCATCAATGCTTACGTAACCTATTCGAGAGCACTAGATGTAAATGTTTAGGGATTAGGTTTAAGTGTGTAGTGCTGTGATAATGAGCATGGTTATTCTCTAAGGTGAAGATTTGCTTTGATGAGTTGAAGCTTGATCATAAGATGTCCATTTGTCTAGAAGGGTAAAAGAACCTTTAGAGCTTTGGATGGGTAAGAGATGTTTAACAAGTGTAACTAGAAATCTTGCACATTCTCGATAGTGAGATCCGAAGACTTTAGATGTTATCATCAGCATGATTTTATTGTGTACTTATTTTTACAATCATTTTTTATACTAAAGTATGACATTCTTTTTTTGAACTTTCTTAGCATAGGATTGCAAATGATTTTGGCCTATTATAACCACCAATTATTGTAAAACTACTTTCTAATGTTAAGCTTATAGTTTCTTTTATAGTTTATGGAGAAATTATCAATCAGGGCTAAGATAACTATGGGCATCAAATGAACTACCTAGTAGAGGGTGATGATTTAGTGTTCTAAAGTGAAGTTCATTAAGGACCTCATCCTTTTCAGACACCTTAATTTAATAAAACTATGTAGTAGTTTTCTTAGATTATTTGGTAGGTCCTTTATTGTAGCCTTAAATTATAATTTTCACTGTCCTATAACTAAGTGCTACCTCTACTCTTTGGTAAGTCTATTAAATAACACTTGTAGAAATAAAAGAATAAATATTTAACTATGAGATTTTGTGAATGAACGCATGATTAGGCATAGTTTTTCTCCAATTAAAGCCCTTGTTCTTTTTGTTGAAAAGGCCATGGTCAATAATAGTTTCTGGAACACTAAGCACTTAATAAAATAACAAGCAAGAATAGATATCCTTTACCAAGAATTGTTGATTTGTTGGAACAACATTTTTTTCTAAAGCCTTCATTAAAATAGATAATCATGATATCATGAGATACAAACTTTAGAGGAAGATACACCATAGATTACATTAAAAATAAGGAATAAACATTTTTAGTAGAAGAGATTTCCCTTTAGATAGTCTAATTCACAAATTGTACTTATGAATCTTGTGATTGGCACCTTCAAATCATTCATGGATAGTTTTATCTATGTATTTATTGATGAATCTAGTTGCATATGAGAAGAAAAAAAAATTTTGTGAACTATTTCTTGGGATCAAGAAGTATTCTTTAGTCACATTCTCAATGCTAAATGCTCCAATGTATCCCATCAAGATTTGAATTATCATTGAGTGGTAAAGACTTGTTGTAGTTTTATTTAACCATAGTTCTAAGTTCTTGTGGATTATTACCTTGTTTGTTTTGTGAAGTTTCTCTAGAACTATAACACCTTTCACTAAGTTTACTAGGGTATGGCATAGTTTTCTCATGGAGAAAATGATGTGTGCAAAGCTTTTGCGACAAATTTCTTGGTTGGGTATTGCTATAATCTTTATTATATGGGAGTCCCAACAAATGTTCCAATATTGTATCACTCACTACTTTAGGAGTAGCACTTGTGTAGTGTTGTTGAGATGACACTTGCATGAACATGAGTCTAACTACTGAATGCTTGACTTGGGGTTTGTAGAAGTGTTATTTTCTATCATGTTATGGCTACATTACCTCTATATTGTGTAGGATATGCTTTTAACTAATAATAAAAGCCTAAAATATTTCTTTTCTAAAAGTGAGCTTTACTTGAGCTTATGATAATACTTGGAGCTTACTAAGAACTATGATATTGACATCAAATATTGCAAGCATAAGGCAAATTAAGTGGTTAATGCTTTCATTAGGAGCACAACAATCACATCTTAGCCTGTGGAGATATTATAGGTAGTGGTTGTGATGATTATTAGCAATGTTCAACCTTAGCTTGTTGCACACACTTTGGCTGCTCAACATTAGTGCACTTATCATCCATGTCAATTAGTTTGATGACCTAAGGACACTTAATTGATTGGGAACCTAAGCTTTCGATTGTAATTTCTTGACTACAACATAATGAGTTTAAGGATTTTGTATTGAGGGGTCATTTGTTAAACAATCTTGGTAAGTAGTGTTTTCCACAATAATAGAAGTTCAAAGAGAGGTAATTAAAGGAAAGCTCATGAAAAAAAATTATTTACTCATCCATGACCGACCAAGACGTTTAGGACCCCAAAACAATATTTTTATTGAGTGGTTTAAAGAATGATGGAGCTAAATATGTTTAGAACTACATAGTATGCAAGGTATTTAAGGTAAAACATTACAAGTTTCAAAATGTACTTCAGAATCTTGCAATATTAGGACGAATGTTTTATGGCAATACTATTTATTTCATCTTAGACTGACAACACATATCGGTGATAGTAGATGACTAACTAAATGGAGTTATATTCTTATTATACAAGCACTATTTTAGATGGCAATATGGCTGACTTGTATGCCAAGTAGATTTTTTAATACATGAACTATAAAAAATATTTACTTTTGATAAAGATGGAATAATAACTTCTCAATTAAGAAAACATTTCCGTTAAGCTTTGGAATCACTAACTAGTTTAATGTTGCTGAATAGCCTCAATAATTTGGTTAGTCATAGAAATAATCAAAACTAGTGGAATATTCTTCTTGAGATCTAAGTTGTACAATAGCTACAAGCAGATACTTCTTATAAGAACTTCATAGTGTTTATTTTTTTGGATAGTATGAGAAATCTTAGCAATATAGGCTTGTCCATAGTTACATTTTGGTGGAATAGTTAGGAAAAATAAAAACCAAACCAAGATGAAGAGAGTGAGGATTATTTTAGATGGTTAGAGTTGTTTTCTTCATTTTGGTGATAAAATTGTATCAAATAAGGGTAGAAAGTTAAACAACTCAGGTTAGCATTCCTAAATCATAAATAAGTCCTTATAACAACATAAATGGCTTTTACAATAGTTAGGAGCTCCTTATTTCTAGGTTAAAGACATGACAGTGTCAAATTTACACTATAGAAGAAAGAAAAGTAGTGATTTATGAAGCTCTTGGGTAAGCCAAGTAAGTGAATGTTGACTTTGACCACAAGCAATTATTAGTGGTTAAGATTGTGGTAAGGTTGGTGAAATAAAATATTCAAATGGTGATGCACGATTGTTGATTATAGAAGTTTAGATTTTTTAAAAAAAATCAAACAAGGCTTAAGCTAATGGCCACGATTACATTTACCTTCGCATTAAAAGAAATTTATGGCTTTTAAAGAGTCCTTAGATTAACATTTCAAAGAAAATAAGGCCATAGGTATCCATTATAATATAGATTTTTTGTTGAGTAAATCTCTTGTAAAGGTTGATTAAGGTTGGATAGTTTTGCATTTTGCCTATAACATTATTTAGGACTTTGTTCAAACTTTTGAAACTTAAAAAAAATATTTGAGGAGCATTAGCACTTGGCCCTGGTTTGGATAGACTCTTGTTTTTATCTTCAAATTATAATTGGGTTGAGATATGGGTTAGTTATAACCTTAAGAGAAGAGCTATGAGTTAGCCTAAGGGGTATGTAGTTCTTGTAGGTTTTAGATAAGATAAACCTTGGAATTAAGGGTAAGTTAGTAAAGGAGAGACCATTAAAAATGTTGTAGTTGTTAGTGTTATCTTAATAGATATATAGAGTCACTAATAGAACTCTCGCAAACAAAACTTTGGAAAGAAATTGCTATAGTGTTGACTAGTGGCTAAGGGTTAAAGCCAAGTTGATGGTATTAATGAAATATCAAGTGAAAGTATGGATAGCAAAAAAGATTTTAATGATGATCTAAATATAACAAATGTTAAAAGGCAAGTTATATGTGTCAAATCTAGGTGGTTGGCAAAACCTAAAGAACTAAATTGGGTTTTGATGAAACCTTATCACCACTAAAGATAAAAAAATTATAGTTTAAGTTGTACCTTAACATAACCTTAAGTGGTTTGTTTTGATTCTTTTAGAGTAGCTCCCAACATATTTTCAATGGTTTCACATATAATAGTGCTCCTTTACCACTTGTATAAAAAACACAATAAGAGAATCTTCAGCACATTATCTTCATGACCCAAGATCATAACACAAAGGTTATGATGAAGCAAACCAAAAATTTTGAACTCTATAGACTAGGAAGAAGGTTAGATGATATTAAGGACATAGTTTTGATAATGGAGGTACCACAATGGATGAGTAGACTCTCTAGATATAGAGTTCCATTTTACACTATCATATACTCCTCAATATGTCTGAGTGTTAGTTTCACCTTAGGATTAGTAGTCGATAGGGGGTTTTCTATTTCATGTTACTAAACTCTCTAGTTTGTGGAATGGTAGTTTTTTGATTATATATTTCCAAATTGGTGAACTACCATATACTAATTGAGCACTTCTTAAGGATTGTGGATGTACTAAATATCATTATCGAGCAGTGCAAAAGTTTATTGACAACTCTTGGGAACCATTGAGGTATTGATTTATAGCATTGTAATACTTAAAAAACTATGCATGTAGTAGTTCGATGCAATTAAATGTACCAATAATCATAAAGAGCAATATTAAACTCTCAACATTTGGAAAGAAAGGTTTATGCCTTACAAATCATGTCATTAAACATTCCAAGATATTATAAAGGAATATTTAACGATCCACTTATATCATTATTAATTGGTTTACCGATATTCAACTAACATTGGTAAGGGGTCTATTCTTTTATCCTTCTATTCATTTTATCTATTCTTCTCATTCTTTACAACATTTCATATGAATAGTTTTTAATAAAATTTTAATTTTCCTTCTAAATGTACTTTCCAAAAGCTTGTTTAAGAAAATGTCCTCATTTATTTTGTTGTAATCATGTCATATAGTAGGATTTAGCTTATCATATAGTATGGTAAGGGCTTTTCAATGATTAAATCATTGAGTTTCAATAATCTTACTAATTTTATATTAGAGTCATACCAATAAAACCGAATGTAGCGACTGGCATGTATTACAGATCAAACAAATGATCCTAATAAACATCTTCAACAAATAATTTTTATTGTCTAATTCTTATTTTGTACGAAATAAAACATCACTTAATTATGTTCTAATTGCCAATCGTATGGAATAATATCTCATATCATGCTATGCAATTCTTGCATTGTAGTGATCAATAAAAGAATCATACACAATTGTTTATTATGCTATCAAAGACCATATTGTACAAGTTCTATTCATGCTTGAAACAATTTTGATCTATCATTTAATATGAAACACCACACCTCAATCATACAAACCTATAAAGACTTTCATACTTGTATGATAGATAATATATTTATATGCTCAAATTGCACCATCATACTAGTATGACATTAATCACACTAACATGAATTGAAGACGATTCACTTTTTACACTTAGCATGAAAGCATTCATTGGCCTATAGTCACTGATATACAAGTATGATCATGGTTACGATAATTTTTAGCTAAAAGTTGTAATAGGCTCCAACCTCTTTTACCCTAATTCTAGCTCATAAAGAGCCTTTACTTGTGGAGAAAGCTTAAGTAGCATCCTTACCTTGAGAAGTGGCTTCTACAAAGAAGCATAAAATCATAAGCCCACTCCTTCCTTTCCTAATCTCTTTGTTTTTAATAAGTGATGGCATAGTTTCCATTTCATCTTCCTCAATAGCTATCATCTTTCTCTCCCACTTCCCTCCCACTCTCTCTCCCATTATCCTAATGTTTACTAGTAAAAGAGCCATTTACTCTTGGATAATAGGGAAGCTTTTCCTTTTATTAAATAAATAGATTAAAATAAGTTGTTTTATTTATTAATCATAGCTTTATAATTTCATAAAAATGTGATTTATATCAAATAATTATAATCTACAAATTTGAACATTCTAGTGGTGAGACATTTGTAATTGTATGCTTAAATATAATTTGGCCACCATTATTTTGGCACATTTTTTGTGCGATTTCCAATTTGACTTATTTTTTCTTTTTAGATTTGTATGACTTACATTTTGTTTTTAAAACATGCTTTGAGTGGCTGCAATACTCTTTGTTTTGTGTTTGATATCATAATTGCTACACATAGAGGGCATAATGTGATAATTCAATGATTGACTATGTCTAACTATAAGCAAGCATTACTTCAATGTATCAATTGGGATTATTAGCTTCATTAAACCTATGATGCACAACTGAATTAAGTTTGCATAAAGCAGAAATCCTTTATGGAACTTTTTTAAGTTTGATTAACCAAGCTCACCACTTCATTTTAGATTGAGAATGAAAAGTAGAATTGTTACTTCTCATACACAATGTTCTTATTTGATACATATTATGATTAGTATAATATTATATCAAAGTGTCATCACATAGTTTTGACAATGCATTTATATAACAAATTGGATGTGTCCAGACAAATGTATACTTGTGCAATCATCCAAATCATTTGTCCTAAAAAATTTATTTTGTCTAAGGATCTAATGTTGATGTTTTAAAAAGCATCAGAATGATTAGTACCAACTTTGAAGAGACATTCAAAACCAAAGTCAAAGGTTACTTAATTGTCATGTTAAAATGACCTTCAAAAAGAGTTTTTTAGCATATTTACCCAAGAATGTCAAATTGCAATCATAATGACATGAGGTTGACCTAAAGTGAATAATATAGGCTATCTGAGAGCATATTCAACTCAAAATTTAAAAGTGAGATCTCAATACTATTATAACGCACATTCTTGATCATATTATTTCAACTTAGTTGACTAAGTTGTGTCTTTTTTATGAACTATAATTTGATATTCGAATGGAATATATTTAAATTTTTCAAATTGTTAAATTAGATTTTTAGTTTTTGAATTTAAAATCAGAGAATTTGAAGTATGCATGATTAGAAATACTTGAATTATAACACATAAGTCATGATAGCATTTGGCTTATTACTTTAAAATTAGCTTGTAATTTAATGTATATTTATTATTGTTATTATCCTTTATCATTAATCTTATCCAATAATAATTGAAAAATGAAGTCATTGATAGGATTCCTAAAAATTAGGAGTTAGTTTATCAGTCAAAATAAGGGGATTAAAATGGAAAAATGGATTGTCTTGCATGTAGGAACATCTTAAGATAAAATTATGAGGAAAAAGAATAGACGTCAAAATATTTTTTTGTCAGATCACACATAGATTCAAAAATTAAAGTAAAAAAAATATGGCCAATTAAAAAAGGCATAATTAAGTGAGCTTTAACTTGAGTTAGAAAGCTATGCCATTAAAAAAAACCAAACTAGTTTTTTTGAAAGCAAAAGTGTCACTTAAGGAGGTATTAATGATACAAATTAGGCTTCTATGATGTTTTTGCATGGGCGTTGGAAAAGTCTAGACACAATGAGATTTGGAGATGCTAACTAAAGAAATACAACAGTCCAAAGCAAAATAAAGCATATGAAAAAAAGGAGAAATAGGGCTCTTGTTTTGAAACCAAGAAAGACCTATCCAAGGAGAAGACATCGACATAAAATTCTCGGTAGATAACCCTTGAGAAGATGCAATAAATTACTGTTATGAACTAAATAAGATTGAAACCACATTGCTGTATTAAAATGGCATATAGTACGCTGGAAAGTGTTTTGGATAATGGCTAGTGGATCTTCTTCCATGAACCTTATGTTTTAAAAAGGGAAACCTCTTATGCCCATCACTAAAGGGAATTTTTAATAGCTTATAAATATTTCTTATCTTTCATCGATTATGTAATAATGTTAAACACATGCAAAAAATTTTTGATGTTAACTAAATTGTTAATTTAAGTGAAATTTCTATTCATATGCCTTCCTGTTTATCTTTATTTTTCAAAATAATAAGATGATGGAACAGGAATGGTTATTTATAGATGAAAAATGCCTCATCATTGAGACATGATCATGAAGTATGCTAATGCTAAATCCGAGTAGATAGTTAAAAATATGTTTCAATATCCAAAGTTATGTGTGATAGATGCCATAAAATTGTTAAACCATATTATAGAAAAATTCTAATATATATGGGCTCCTCAAAATGAAGTAATAATTTCTTTATTTTCGTTTATTTTTATGCAAAATATTAGAGTTTAAGCTTGCATGTAAATGCTTTTCTAAGTAGTACCTCATAAGAAGTTTGAAATCATAGCAAAGCAAAAAGGTATAATTTATTTCACTAATGACATGCATAATATGTACATGTGTTGCAAAACTATGCTTGAAGGTATTCACCAATTATATAAAATATTTAAAACTTACATTCAAATATGAACAATGATTTGGGGACTTAAAAATATTGCTAATACTTTACATCAATTAATTATGCCCAATTACCCCTTGTATTGCGTTTGCTTTGAAAGTGCTAAACAATGCTTGTGCAAGTCATGGGAGTCCTATTTTCAGCCCTTAAGACAACTTGAAGAATGCTAGGTTTCTAGTCTGAAAGCTTTGGAGAGCTCAGTTTAAGGCTTTAGAAGAAGGCTAGTTGGGGAAAGGATATAGTTAGCAACCAAAGGGTGGGTTTATGGTTGCAGTTATGAAGGATAAGGTTAGACTTCAAGGATATATAGATAATCCCTAATGGGGCTTAAATTGTATATTTTAGATGCTTAGATATGGATATGTAAGGTAAGCTTAGCCTTGGAATTAAGCATAAGGACTTAGAATTAATTCATCAAAAAGAATCCCTAATAGAAATTTCTAATAATGAGCTAAAAAGTACCTTTGCTAAAACTCTAAGTACATTGTAAATTATGTTTTTGTTAATGAGGGTCCTTATTGAGGTCTTGGGAAAGAGTGGAATAACTTGGAATAAGACCTTGAAATACACTATATTTAATCACTTAGGGCATGTGATGAAACCCTACATGGAGATCATAGGGACATGTGGTGGCCTGAGAGGCCTTAAGATGGATATGGTGATTTGTGTTTGCCTTGGGGCTACAAATGTTACAAATAATACAAGTGTTAACAAAGACATAGTGTGAGACAATTAACTATAATTGGAACTAGTAGAAAAATAAAAGCTTTGTGAACAGTAGGGTTAGCTTAGATAAGAAATGTCTTAACAAAGCAATTGTCAGAATAAACACAAGAAAAATTGGATATGATATTATAAATAGCTAAATTAGTGTATATATGAAACCTTATGATATTAAGTTAATTATATGACGAGATTATTGAAAATCAACTTATGGTGCAAAACTTAAATTAACATAGTGCATGAAGGACCCTTGATAGTTATGGAATATAGTTAGTAGGAAGCAATAACTTAAGATCATTAAATTGATCTAGTAAGAATAAAATTTGGAGGACACTTGATCATGCATGCTTATTTAAAGGATAAGTATGTTCAAAGGGTTCCATCATCTCATGGTATGATCTCTAGGACTGGCTTTTTTCATTATATAAATTGTCTCATTAGGGAACTATTGCACATTTAGCCAATAGGAAATCATATGATATCTTATATTTAGGATGAGAGTATATGTGATTGTTGAGGAATTCTTGAACTCTATGGGGATAGCTTATATGATTATATTACTTTGTGGAGAACTAGATTATGTGATGTGATAGAAGTGTCAAGCCTTAACTTGACTCGATGGATAGAATAAATGTGTTAGGTCAATGTCGAATGCTTAGCCATAATATGAGGATAATAAATACACACACACACACTTATATATATATATATATAATATATATATGTATATATATATATAAAGAGGGGTTAAGTAATAGTCAAGCTAGGGATCATCAAAATAAATGCATAAGTTTGATGATTCTCCTTCTACATTTCATCATTAGTAGTGGCATATTTGATATTTTTGTCAGCAATTCTAATTTATATGACATGTAATGCTATTGAGCAAACTTAACTGTTTCTTAGTTTTTCTAGTAAACTTTTGTTGTTATTCATGATATTGCCATAGAATGGAGTAAATTCAAATGGTTTATGATTTTAGGCATATTTTATTTTATCTTTGGCATTAAGGATGATGAAAAGGTTATAGACTCTTAGTATGATATTAGTTTTAATGATAGTATGTTATAAATTATAGGTACATTAAATACAGTGATTATTTGATTTTATTAACACTCATGCTTTAAAAAATTGGGTACAAAATCTTTAATGTTTTCCAATTATGAATAATGTCAATGATGGCTTGTCATAAATGTCAACTTCTTTCGATTTGAAATTCCTACTCTATGATGATATTATTTCTACTAAAGGAATCCTCTAAAGAAAAATTAGCAATGACAAAGGTAAAGGCGAAACATCTTTTTATGATGTTGGGATTTTGTATGCATAGGTTTTTTGCATGGTGTGTTAATGAATATCATGTAATGAAACATAATGGCACATGAAGTAAACAAGAATTAATCTATCATCATTTTAGAACTAACCCTCTAAGGTGTTGATTCATGCCTTCTACAAAGTATAATGGTGTGAGATTTGAACTTTATCCAATCAGCCAATACCTTTGCATATCATTAGAATGTTTTGTACATCATAATTTTTTTTTACTTTGTTGACTACACAATCATTTCTATGAGGTAATTCATCACTCCATTCCTTCTTTGTTAATGTAACTCTAGTGAACTATTGTTGCTCTTCCCTTGTGCTTAATTTCTTGAATAGTGTTTGATAACTCCTAGAGAATGTTAATTTAACATTTCATATTTTAAGAACTCTTGTATAGTCTGTTTTGATGACTTTCTTATGCACTTTTTTACTATTTTGAAATAAAAGACCAAGTACAAACAACCCCTTAGTTTCAAACAATTATTTGTTATCCACAATGTATAAAATAGCTTCCATTATTTGTCATTTTCTATTACATATAATTCCAACATAAATATCACCCCCATTATGATATTCACTTTGACATTTGAAGTGGAAAGCACCAATTCACCACTTCATAGCTTTTATACATCATAAGTGAATATGCACTAAACCAAGCTGAACCATTTGATTATTCTCTTAGATTGTTCATCCATTAATGTGTGTTGTGGAATCATATTGATTTGAAGTACACCTAAAGTAAATCATGTAAGCATCGAAGAACATATCTGATGGAAAATCTAAAAGTGGCATCTTAGTAAGGTTACACCTAACATTCATGGCCATATTATTGTAATTTAGTTGATCGAGGTGTGTGTTCTCTCCTTGTGATATAAAGTTTGAAATTTTAGTTGATATTTTAAATTTTTAAAATAGATAAATTAAATTTTAAATTTTGAAGCCTTAATAGCATTATGCATCATGCCTTAATTTTAGCTTATCATTTTATTTATATTATCATTATTATCTAGTATCCTTATTCTTATCAAATAATGAATTCATAATATAGATATGGATAGAATTCATAAATATAAGAGTTACTTAATGCATCATAATACGAGCATCAAAAATTGAAAATGCTTGGTGATGCATATTTGAATACTTAAGAAAACTATATAAGAAAGAAAAAATAATGGTGAAATATCTTATAGCCATTTCTTGCTTAATTTCAAGAATTGTTCAAGATAGATATGGCTAATGAAAATTGGGTTAATTAAGAAAGGTTTAACTCAAATGTGTGAACCATGCCTTAAACCAAACAAAACTGTGTTTCCTTAAAGCAAATGTGTTATTTAAAGAGGGTATTGATAAGGAATTAAGACCCTCGAGTTGTGGTTGTAAGAGTTTAGAAAAAACTAGCCACAAAATGGATACTAAGGTGGAAAGCAAGATAAACTATGTGGAACAAGAAGGATAATGGTTAAAATTTGAAGCCTATAAAGACCTATCCAAGGAGAAGACCTTTTACATAAATTTCTAGCTAAGATCACACTTCAACACATTCAAAAAATTTACTTGTGTTCTAAGGACGATTGAAAAGGAATATTCTTGTTAAAATAGAAAGTAGAACCTCAAGAAAGTAATTTGATTAAAACCTAGTTGATCTTCTTCTATGAACCTTGTTTAAAAAGTGGGAAGCCTCTCGTACTCATAACTAAAGAGAACATGTATTATCATATAAATGTTATTTATCAATCCTTTCTAATGCAATTCTTCTAGAGGAAACCTGCAAGATTTTGTTATATTAACCTAAATTTTGAATGAAAGTGAAATTCTAATTCATATGCTTGCATGTTTTGGTTTAATTATTGAAATAAGGAGAACCTTGAGTTATAATAACTATTTATGATGGAAACTACCTAGCAACTAAGACATGATAATGAGCTAAGCTAATCTATTTGCTTTGTAGATATCTTACATATGCTATCAATATGCAAACTTTATCATGATTCATGCTGTAAAATTGTTAAAGAATAGTATAGTGTTTGTGTCTCAAAACTATGGCAAGTATTTTTATTTCTTCTTTTTAATTTATTAAACATTAAACCCCTAGGAATGTATGCAAATACTTTACAAAGTAGTAATGCATAAGAAATCTAAAATGTTAGCAAAGAAAAAAGATATATGTTATTTCACCACATGACGTGATATAAATATGAAATGGTGTTAAAAAAACCATGTATGAAAGTGTGCCACTAATTATATAAAAAAATTAAAACATAGATTCATAGATGAATGATGATTTGGAACAAAAAAATATAACTAATACCTTTGATCATATATATTATGATCAATTATCCCTTGCCTTGATCTTGCTTGGGAAGTGTAGAAACATGGCTTGGCCAAGCCATAGGACGCACTAAATCAACCCTTAAGATAACCTAGATAGCTTTTAAGGTGTCAGTGTGTGCCCATGCTTTCTAGCTAGGAAGCCTTTGAGGGCTCAGTTTAAGGATATATAACAAGGCTAGGATGGCTATATATATGGTTGGAAAGGAAAGAGTTGGTTATGACTAGAAATGTTAAGGCTAAGGTTAGACTTTTAGTTATGTGGATAATCCCTAGTGAGGGTAAAAGTTTGAGATTTGAGGCTCTTTGATATGGCTATGCATTGTAAGCTTACCCTTGGAATTATGCTTAAAGGCTTCGAATTCATTCAAGGGAAAGGAACTTGTGAAAGAATGACCTCATGATGGGCTGAGGAAATACCATTATTGAACCCTTATGAAAATTGAAAATTAAGATTTGGTTAGTAAACCTCATATTGAGGCCATTGAAGAAATTAAGGACGGTTAACACTTTTGCTAGACCCTATAGTTCAGTAGGTCCTTTGAGTAAGAACATAAGTGGCCTTATTTAATCTCTTAAGCCTTGTGTTGAGACCATAGGTTGGAGATTTTAAGAAATTTTGTGGCTCAATAGAGACCTTAAGATGGGTCTGTTGACTCAATGTTGCCTTTGGGGCTCATGGCTCACTATTGATACTTTTTGTGGCATATGTTTTGTTGTTAAGATTATTAACTACATATTGACCTAAGAGAAAAAGAAAAGTCTTGGTTAGCACTAAGGTGGTTATCTCAAAAAGAAAATGGTCCTAAAGAAATAAAACCAAGAAAAAAATTAACAAAATTTTTTATGAAATTATAATATTTAAACTAAAGTTTGGAAAAAAAAACTTAAATTATTTAGAAAAAAATAGACTATGTATAACTAAAACATCAACTTAAAAATGAAATTCAAAGTTGACTTAAGGCATGAAGAACACTAAATAGTTATGTAATAGAGTTAATAGGGTGTTATACCCTTAAGGTCATTACTAAGATCAAGAAAAGATCAAATGTAGTGGGCCCTTGATCATGCTTGCTAAATCCAGAGTTAAGAAATTTAAGTGACTATTATTTTGGCCAAAAGATGGTTACACATTGTTGTTTATCATATAAGAGGAGTACTACATCTCATTATAAGAATTATAGGATTTGTTAAATTTCATTATAAAAATTATCTTAAGAGGGACTGTTCAAGCTAATAGTCTAGACAAATTCATCTCTCAAGGTTTCCAAAACACGTATGTTTGTTGTATTCATTTCACTAAACTCCCCATATAAGAAATATGTTTTTCTTCAAAATTTCACGTTCTTTAAATTTTCCCCTAAAAGATTTGATCAACTCAATCAAATAGCTTTCTAATTCAACTTCAAAGAGTTTACTTTCCTTATCATTATTGATCCTAAATGACTAATCACTTCTATGAATTAATCCACAATCTCTTCTTCTTCACATCTTTACTAGTAGAAAATGATCCATGGTTTGCACTAAGATAACAACATTTTTCAAAATATTATTCCCAGATTATTTGAAGATTTTGAATGATGAAAAAAAATAACTCCAAGTAGAAACCATGGCCTACTTCTCATTTTTTATAATTCTTCTTCAATGTCCTCTTGTCTATAAATTTTGGTCAATTTGTGTAGAAATGGCTAGGTTAATGGCATTCATAGTAGTACTTTTAGACTTTTATTTTTTAATTTCTTTTTCTTGATCAACATCTTTTTAGTTTTAGCTCTTCTTGTAGGAAATTTCATATCAATTTTAAGTAAATACTTTACCAAGGAATTCTATTGCTACACTACTAGATTATTTATCTTTAAATAAGGATGTGGTAGCCAAGTTTTCCTTGTCCTTTAGCATCCCTCTTCACTTGTCATTTCCACCACATTTATTATAATATTTCCAAGCAGCTCATCTGCTTCAATAAGTTTAGCTTCTTGGAAGACTTAATTATGTTCATAGGATAAATAGACCTCTTTAATCAACACTCAAGTGTCTTTCTCACTTGCTTGACATTAGAAGATAATCTACTAAGGTTTATGAAACCATTAACAATATTTGTAAGTCTGTCATTACATTACTACGTATTCTCTTTCATAATTACATAGTCTTTAGAAGCAACCATGCCTTAAAAATATCTATTATAATTGAAGAATAGGATGCCTCTAAGATATAAATGTTTGAATCCTTTCACAATTTTTTTGGATGGCTTGTGTTGGCTCAAAGACCCAGCAATGTCTTCCTAATATCTATTTTACAGTCATATAAAATCTTCTCAAACTAATCATTGTAGAATTTACAGTATAGTACCCACATTCTAAGCATCAAAATTTTTGTTAGGAAATACTCTTTATCTTCATGCCATTTATTAAATAAAATGTATAATATGAATTCAAAGGTTTTGCTCACTATATAAAACCCACACCCAAATAAACTAAATATATTATACATTAGAAATAATCCACTATATAAGCAAATTGTTCCATGTTAAGCACTCCACATTCCATGCATTGTTTAAAGCATGAAATAACTTGAATTTTTTGTGCTATGCAATTAGAACAAATGCTTTGAAACAAAATTTTTACTTCACTTATAATTGTCTTAATCTAAAGGCTTATTAAATTGAACTAAATGTACTACATATACAACTAGAATGAAAAGCTTTGAAATAATTTTTTTATGGACCTATCACACTCTCAAACTACAAGCTTATTCACTTGAACTAAATGTAATACTTATCAATTGATAATAAGCAATATTGTACATGAAATTTTAGTAATTTTTGATATTTGAACATTAAAGAACTTTGTTCCACATTAAGAAATACAACAAATATTTTTAATATTTAATATGGCATATAAATAAGCCAAGGACGATCATTGAATGAATTTTATTTGTAAACTAAAGAATGATGAGTTGTGTTGGAAATATTTTGATAGAGCCTTCTTTTTACACACACTTAAATTTATCTTTTGTAGTGCTTTCTAGAATTTTGTTGTAGGACATACATTCTCAATCCTTTTAGAATGACTCTTAAAGGTAACATTTTAAATTGTTCATAAGCTTCTTGCTTGGTATGTGATTCATTCATACGAAAACATGCCACTAAAATCAATGAGTCATGACCAAACTCTTCAACACTTTTGATGATAATTTTTGGATGCATAATCTAAAACACCTAAAGAAAAATTATTAGCAAAATGTAGAGTTGTTCCATTTCTAGTTAAGTAGTAAAAAGTAGTTCAAAGTGCTCAATAGAACTAACATCTTTATTGGCCTTGAAGAAAAGAATGATAATATTTAATCATTCATATGAAAAATAAAATATATCAATGATCAATTGAAATAACATGGATATCAAATAACTCGAGAAAGAAATATATAATGACAACTAACATTAACATAGAAATAGAAGATGCATGAAACTTGATAGAGTTAAAAGTATATAGAGGACATATGTCATATTTCATCAAGTTTTAATATATCAAATAAGATACATAGAGAAAAATGCTATGGTCTATCTTAAGTTCTATAAATTTTCATTACAAAGTTTTGTTCCATGACAATATGATTTCTTCTAAAATTAAATTACACTTAAAAAAATATAATTCCTAAATTTTTTTTAGATCAACTTTGTTACAAATTTTTAGATCAAATCAAGCCTTATCTTGGGATGCTAAGCATTTGTGCTATACTATGTCTTGAACCACACTATAATCGTTTTTTTGTGTCATGCTTAAACTTAAATAATCTGTAGGAAATTCCTTCAACATTATCAAGGTAAATATACAAAAATTGTTTTATAAAAGAAATGTGATTTTCCAAGGATGTTGTAGTTAATATGAAATCACGAGTGCACCATGCCTCAATGATGAAAACTAAGTTGAAATTTGGACAAGGTTTAAGTAATTTTTTGACACAAGACTGAGAGCACATGTAATTTTTAAATCATAAAACTTAAACACAAAGGTCAGTCTTTAAATTTCTTTACACCAATGAGTAGCCTCACAAAGGGAAGGAACTTATGAGTATAAAATTAAAGAGAATGATGACAATCTCAACTTATTGCATATGTTATGGTTTATGATTTTACTTTCTCTATATGAACCTTAAGGTATCAATTAAGGTTAGGGACATAATTTTATAGCACTTGGTGAGCATTTAATGATAGTTTAGAGAAGGGCTTCAACTTAAGGCACTATTTAGTTTTATGCTAAATGGTCTTTACAATTTAGAGAACAGTTGAATATGGCCATAGGAAAGGTGTTGGTTTTAACCAAGATACGGCTCAAAACACAAGTTGACATTTTAATTCTCTTAGTGCTTAAGCTAAAAAAACCTAAATAATGATATAGGGCTTAGAGTGACCCATTAGAGATCATAGTAAAATGGTAATAGCAAGTGTTAGCAGAATTGGTTAATGGCTAACAACAAATTAGGAATCTTGGAAGTTATGATAAATATCATTAAGGCATTTAGAGTTTAGAACAACTATAAGGTACCTATGAATGATAACAAAGTTTTAAGAAAATCTTAAGATACCTACAATAAGTATTTTGAGATTTAGAAGGATGTCTAAGATAATAATAGATTGGCTAATTAAGGTTTTGAAGAAACCTTTATTTCTTTGATAGGGTGGTTAAGGCTTAAATGAAGCACTAGAAAACTTAAATAAGAGGGTTTTGGCTTTCAAAAATCTGAAAAATATCTTAAATAGCTTGATTTAGGCCTACCACTTGGTTAGATTGTAGTTATCTTTATTTGAGACCTAAGTTAAGTAACGTTATATGGTAACACCTATAATATATTAGAGCTAAGGAATAAGAAACTTTTAGCAAACCTTAATGTAAAAGATGGAGGTGCCTAAAGTGGTGTTGAAAGGAGTCTAACTAGTTCACAACTTTAGTAGAAACTTAATAATAACATAATAAAGGACTCAAAAAAGAGATGCTCAATGCGAATTATGTATTGTTGCTAGAGATAGGAAGCATAATATTGTAAATTAAGGTAGTAGAGAGCTCAAGCTCCTCAGGACAATGAAGAGCTATTTTGTTTAGGACATCATGAAGAACATTATATGCACCACACAATTTAGGACATCCCTAAGGACTATGGATCTGCCAAATGTTTCTTAGTACTCTCATAGAATTATGGATGTGCTTATTTGTATGATGGTTATGTCTTAGACTATTAGTTGGGTATTAGACACAAGAACTACTACATTAGTAAATCTTGTTGTTCCTAGGATTGGAAATGCCCTCATATTTTTTTAATAGCTAAGGTTCTCAATTTTATGTAAGAAGTGTATTTTCACTATTTGTCATCTTAGTTATCTTTGTCACAACTTGCTAAGGTAACACCCATTATTGTAACACTCCATATTACTTTACATGAAACTTCGTTATAATTCATTATATGCCGATCTATTATATTCTTTTCACAACTAACTACCATTATAACATACCTTGGGAATTTTTTATTGAGCTTTTCTATCTCAACCACTACTATTACATATTGTTCCAAAAAATTAGATACTTAAACACAAAGTTTGGGAGGCAGGTTGCAACACCACAGTAATTTTAGCTTTCAATAATTCATTCCCTAACATTTTTAGTATGTGGTGGGACTATTTTATTAATACAACTGACATTATATGTCTTTGTCATCATGGAATATACTAAAGGTTTATTATACGTTATTATGCATTAATTGCATAGTTTAATTTAGCATGTTTCACACATTGATAGTAAGTCAATGCAATGCAAGTTATTTGTATCTTGCATGTACAATGCACTTGTTAATAAAATGCCAACAAGTTATCTTAGGCTCTATTTACCAAGTCTCTAAACTAGTTGCATTGACCAATTCATAAAGAGATTGGCTTCATTTGGTGCGACAGACCATGCATATGATGATTCAATTGGGAGATCTCTACCCCCATTCTTAACATTAAGCATGAAGTGTTGAAAGATGCTAGTTATGTAAATTAATTGTAGATGTCATGAGAACCTAGTTTAGATTCCAACACATTCATAGGAATATTAGGTTCATGACCATTTAGGCTAGTAGTCTGGGTCATAGAATTATATTATCTAGTTATATTATTTTAATGAACTTAACCAGTATTACATAATGTTTGTATGGTATTTCTTGAGAGGAGGATAATGAAGGTTCATAGAATAGTGAGCATATAGCTTAGTAGGTTATGCCCATGTCTAAGCAGAACAACCAATTAAGGCGATGACACAACAAAAAGGTGGCAAAGTCTTGAGTAGAATGGTTATTGTAGAGCTTTATTAGTTGAAGGCCAGTTGCCTTTGTCGGTGTTGTAGGCCAAACAATGAAATATGATTAGTTCGCCCATGTTGTTTTACCCTAGATAAGAGATAGTCACAATTACAATTATAATCATTAATGTTGAGGCCACAGCATGGTTCTGAGGTTAGCACCAAACCATGTTCAAGGATACTATAAATTGCATGATTCATTGGAAAAACATTGAGGATAAAGTTCTAGGGATTTTGTGTTGCAAAGAATACTAATGCTATGATTCAAAGATAGGTTACATATCTCAATTAGTGGTCGATGATAATAGCTTATTCTACCTCCAAATTCATAAACTTGACATGATATGAAAGAGAACGTTATCCATTAAAGGAGCATAGATGTGAGCTTTTCATGGAGGCACTCTGACCTTCTCTTGAGAAGCACATGGTAGTCAATGAATTTGCTTGTGTAAGGATTTGGTAAAAGTAGCCAATATAGTTTAGTTGGAAAGCTCTAACGTTAGGAGTGGTTTGTAAGACATTGAGGTATTTTGATTCTTTTAAGAAAAAAAGATTGGCATGTTCCATCGAAAAATGAGGCATAGGAGATTTTACATTATTGATTAGACTATACTTGTTCCAACATAGGTAAGTGAGTAAAAATAGAGCAAATTAAATGGTCAGCATATGATGTCACTACTGTTCTAAGAGATCTGGTGGTTCTTGTTATTTCGGGTGATTTGGCTGCCTTTTTAAATTTTAACCATAAAAAGATAATTTTTTTAGAGATGAAAGACTATTAAAGGCCTTGGTTCTTTAGTTGATGTTTTGAGGGATTAGCCAATGATATATGTACTCAAACGTAATGACTTATATATTCATATTTTATGGAGTTACTTTTGTTTTCCTTCATGATACTAGGGCTTAAAATTCTTTTTTTTTCTTGTGCTATATTGGAAGAGGATTGAGGGTAATAAAAATTATCTATAATCAACTCTGATGGTGAAGGTAGCTTCAAATGATGAGGTTCAACTTAGGATTAGGGTTCAAAGAGACAAATATGTTTTTGTTTGAGTGTTAAGAATGAGCTTATCCAAGTCCAATATTTAGGTTTAAATTATCTCAAAGTATGGTCTACATGATTGGACATATCTTGGTGATAGAGTATTAAGAAAGTAACCTTTTCCATGAAGGTGCTAGACTCTATTAGAATAGTCTTCTTTATAATAAAATAATAGATTCTCATTCTTTTTGCAATATAAACATTAGATTTACTATATAGAAGGTATTTAGTGTGGCTAAGAAAAGAAGATGCATAGAATGGAACCTTAACATGTATGATACTTTGAATACACATAGTCATCAAAAAGATTTGTTAAGATTGTTATTTGAGGACAAAGTTGTGTTTAGTATTGACCTAGTGCTAAGAACTACCCTATTGCCAAACAATTAATTTGGATGGCCCTAATAGTGTGATAGGAACAATGGTTTAGTTGCAGAACTTAACAAACATATGGTTTATTAGGGCCAATATTTCTCTTTGGGAACCCTTATTAAAATGAAATATAATAGTATACATTTATATGTGAATCACCAAGATCATAAAATTGTGACAAACAAGAATTGATAGCCTTTAGTAAGATATATGACTTGTTAGATCAGCTTCGAGGTGCTACAACATTCTTTAAGATAGATCTTCGATCAAGATATCAACACATCAATTTAAGAGTTGGATCTACCCAAGACATATTTCAGTTATTAAACAAATGTTTTTAGTTCATAGCAATATTGTTTATGAATCTTATTAACGTCATTTTTAGCCATACCTTGACTGTTTAATCATTGCGTTAATCAATTACATTTTGGGTATCGTTGGAGTGATGCTCATCATATATAGAATTTTTAGACCACTTTGGAGTTGCTTAGGAGCAAGTAGTTATGTGTAGAATGTACTTAGTGCTCCTTTGTGTTGGATCAAATAGTTATCCATGCTCATGTTTTCAATGTCAAGGGAATTTCAATAGAACCCTGTAAGGTTCATGATATTACTTAGTGAGAAAGAAGTGTTATAAAGAGAAAAAAAAATCCATTTTTTTATTATCTCTATTATAGTACTATAACAAGTTTTTGTCTAACTTCTTAATGATTAATGCATAGTGGACTCAACTAACAAAGTTGGTGCAGGTTTCTCTTAATTAGATCAATGTGAGCAAAGGTTCTAATAGACTAACCTCAAGTAACATAGGCCTTAAAAAGATGTTGATTAATACATCACATTTGTTTCGGTGTAGTTCATTGGTAGAAATGTTTAGTAGTAGCCATTGACTTCGATTAGTTATGAACGCGTGAACTCAGTTACCCAATGCTTGACCTATAGTTTGTAGTTGTTTTATTTAGCCTCAACATTTAGAAACATTGCTTATATCAAATGTAGGCTAATCTTCATAATGATGATAAATGCCTCAAGATTACTTCTTTATACATGGAGCTTGACCTATGGTAATGACATTAGTTGGAGCTCATTAATTATTTTTACTTGAACATGAATGACAACGAGGGAAAAGAAAATGCAATGATAGACACTTTGAATACAAGTGTACCTCATAGGTTTATGAATGAAGAGCTGACTGAGCAAAGAGTTTGTGATGGATTTTTGTAGAGTTTGGTCTCAGTCGATGTCGTAGTCATTAATGGCTCTAGATAGTACTTTTCACATTCATGATAATTTGATAGATTTGTTTGGGAATCTTCAATGGGAACTCTAACTATTACATAAAGGGATTTTCATAGTTTATTGCAGTTATCGAAAGACTTTTGTGATGAGGCACACCATTTTGACCAAACGATAACGGAGTTGTATTCCATAACATTGATAGCATAGAGAGACTGTTAAGAAAGTAACTTTGTAAAAGGTTAGCTTTTCACCTTTGTTGGAATAAGATGTAAAAAACCATAACACAAACATTTTGTAGAGATGTTTAAAGATGCATGTAGCCTACCATATTTAAAACATCATGATTTATGAGCGAGTAAAGAAAACAATTAGAAGCCTAGTGGTTTGCTTTATAAATTTGGCAATACCTTAACGTATATGGGATGAAATCACAATGTACTTGTATAATGTTTTATAAGGACTAGAAATACTTTGATGTGATTTCGGTGATCATGTATCATTAAAATAAACGAACATAATGTCAGGCTATTAGGAAGAAGGATTCAACTAGTAGATTGGCAAAGCTATTTGCATAGTAGATTGTTAGACTTTGTACATTTCCTACAATTATCATTTTTGATAGATAAATATAATTCAAAATATAATTTTAAAATGATTTCCAAAAAGATTTGGCAATAACTCTTTAGTTTAGCAAAACATATTCTCTTAGATGAATGAACTATTTTAGAGGATGATTTAGAATGTAGAGGACATTATAAAACAATGTACATGATCATATTCCAAAAATTGGTACCAGTGGCTGCTATTGGTTGAATGCTTTTACCATAACAACTATTAGTAAGTGGTGGACATGGAACCATATGATGTATTGTATTGGTGGTGTTGTTGATCACGGTTGCACATGAGAAAGATCATCCTAAGAAGATGTCATTGAGAAGAATATTAAGGATATTTCTCAACAATAAAATAGGTTGTGTAGTTTAGGACCACCAAAAGAAATACTTTGATGGAAAGCATAAGAAAATTAGATTTGCCAACGGATTTTCAATATTCCTTAAAGTAAGTTCAATGTGTTGATTGATCACTTTTGGAAACGCTTCAAAGTCACAAATAGATATATTTAATGGTATAAAATTCTAAAGAGGGTGGGGTGAAAAAAACAGTAGCTTTAGTTGCCAGAATAATTGGTAATGATTAATGATGTCTTCCATGTATTTATTTTAAAGAGATATGTTCCAAACCTATTGTATATACATCAATAAGTAATAGACATTTTTCAATTATAGAAAGTTGAGTTTACTTAGGAGGTTACCTATGTTGTAATGGAATAATTTTAAGGAATGAGAGACTTCTTCGGAGTTACGTATTGAGCACTTTGCAAATTGACATAGCTATTTAATAGATTCGTATTGTGTATTCCTATTGGGGAGTTACACCCCTTAGTTATTTCATAGATTTCTATGTTGCATTTTTAAGGATGATCAAAGACATGCCCTTTCCTTAAAATTTCCTTTTAAAATTAGAAAGTTTTGTTATTTGCCAAAATTAAAAACATTTACAAATTTGTAATGCTTGATATACTTATAAGAAAGCATACAATTTAAACAAAAGTTTTCAATTTTAAATGGTGGCGTTGTGATGGAAGCATTAAACCATGCATATCTTTTGCCATGAAATGTGTATCATTCCATTTAATGGATGAAGATATGATTGGAGAGCCAATGATAGATTTATGATAAAAATCATTTAAGTTATAACTCATTTAAAGTCCTTTGATCACATATGTTTTAAATTTGGGTTGAACTAGTTCTATAAGTGATCAAGAAGTGGCTTTTGATGACCTTAATAAAGCCTTGCTAAGAGTTTGACAGGCAAAAATGAGATGTAGAGGTGGAGACATTGCCATCAATAGTTTGGAGAATGATTAAGAACCTTGAAGAAGATGAAGCACAATTTTCCTACTGAAGTCCATTAATGAGATGACATATGATGAAACTTGAGCAAGGCAAGTAAATTTAGTGTCACATTTAAGATTAGAACTTTAGTGCTTTGTTATGAACACAAGCTTTAATTCTTTAGCTTTTCAAAAGTAACTTAAGATAAGACACATGAATGGAACCTTAACTAGGTAAAGGATGAAATGAATGTTTTTCCATAACTTTAGACTTGTTAGAACAAAAAATCATGACTTGATATAGTATATCATAGATTCCATTCTAACTAAATGATTTACTCCTACAACATAAATAAAGAAAATTGAGATATGTATTATATTCTACGACTTGTTCTTGATATAATCTTTGACTTACTAATGCACAATAGGGTGGATAATTATGATTTTAAACATGTTATTTTTAACACCTTCCTTAAATTGAAATTTTGAAGTTATAAAATCATTGTTCGAAAAAGACTTTTAGATAAAAATATTAAAAAAATATACATTTTGTGGATTAATTTTTTAGTTATATACTTTTTAATAAAAATAACTATGAAATTTTAATTCAAAAATATTTTCAATTAAATATTATTAAAAATATCATAAATTCAATAATAAATAAATAAAAAAGGAGTTTTAAGTGATTTGACCTCACCTGTGGTAACATCCACCCCATTCAACATGATTGCATTCCATTATCAAAATAATTCTCTTTAGCCATAGAAGGCAGAGGTAACCATTATAAGCCACACCATTTTACAACAATAGGTAGGGGTTCATCGACACAGTTTCAATTATAAACGATTACAATAGTAAAGCATGACACAAAAAAATAATTAATCATAATATTTCATTACTCAATTGTGAAATCATGTATAGCAAAAGTTCATGGAATATGATATTAGAATATGAATGCACATATGAAAAAGTTTGGAAAAATCAAAAAGGCATATGTTTGAAATATTAAATTGAAAATATTTATCATTATGTGTTAATGTTTTTAAGAAACATGGAATGAACAATGATGTTCCACCAACATAAAAATTTTTAAAAAGATTAAGAAAGGAACAAAAAATAATAATTAATTTTAAATAAGTCATTAGTAAGAACATGGCTCCAACTAAGTCATGAAAATTACATTGTGATTTTTATTTTTGATTCTTCTCGTCTAAAAAAAGTCATATAATAAGGTTAAATAATCTATTCTCAAGTTCTTCCTGCTCCTTTACTTCTATTAGAAAAGTTTAAAGTCATGCTAAATTTTTTTAGGGGCTAGAATGGTCAACTAAAATAGCCATTAAAATTTTAGAAATATAAACAAATGTAACTGGCTTTTTGGAATACTAATTATGATCTGGAACAACGATTGCTACATTATCTAGCCAAACAAAAAAATGCTAATTGATGAGAATGCTAAATAAAGGGTCAAGATGTAATCACAGTGCATGAGAGCATTGTTCATAAAGGTGTAGATGTTCTTAGCCATCCTATCCCATTTTATAGATGAATGGCTAGGTCAATTGCATTATTCATAAATATTAAAATGACCTTAACCATTTGATCATGTTTTATGGGTAGATGGTAAGATAAAAATTACTATTCAAAATGGTAGAAATGATCTCATCCATTTGATTAGGCCTACTAGATAATGATTAAATAAAATCTACTACTAATAGAAGTGGTTGTTTGACATAAAGAAGCACATAGCGATGATTTTTACAATTTCATTACAAAGGTATATGTGATGTTTGGAATTTATAATACCTGCTTTCAGCATATAAGTTACTCAAATGATGTTAATTTCCCTCCTGTGCCCATGGGAGGTCATGACTGAAGTTAATTCTCATATGTGTATGAGTCCAATCTAACTCAATCCAAGAACCAGCAACTTCATGACTTCAACTTGACCTCCAAGAATTATTTCCTAGTTGATTTAACTTAACCCACTAAGGTTCTAATCAAAGCTTATGCCTAAACTAACCAGGTTGATTTGGTCACCTTACTTAGGGCTCCTTATAATGTTTTCCCAACACTTTGAGCCACCTGCTTGGAGCTATGAGTTAGGCCATGAATTAGTTTCTTAGGACAATTTTTTTCTTAAAGCCATTTTTTATATATATAATATTTTTTACTATTTTTAAATAATTTTTAAAGATATTAAAATAACAACATATTTTTGTAAGAAAAAAAATAATAATGAATAATAAATCTATAACAATGCATGTGGATGAATGATGTTATACAACCTAAATGTACCACATGTAAACATGTGATTGGATAAACTAAGAGACCAATAGATGTGTCTAAGACTCACTCTTGAAAGTTAGCTACTCCACCAAAAGTTTGATCAACGACTGCTTGATATTCCAAATAAGCCATAACTAAAGCAGAACCATGAACATTGCCTGACATTACTGAACTTGTGGATTGCTTCAAGAGTTATCTGGTCAAAGCTCTCCAATTGATTGATCTCATAAGAGCTTTAGATGCATGACATGAAAGATAACCAAGGAATGTTCTAGAGAAACTAACATAATGGCTTTTTTGGTCATTAAATAAGTGGTTTCATGACTAAGGGTACAACAATCTCCCTCTTTTGATGATTACAAAACCAATGACAAAATAATGAAATTAAAACATATAAATCTAGCAAGCACACATATGCTCTTCCTATATTCTTGTTGCACCTTAATATATGAAATTCATATAACTATTCCACAAACCTATGATGCAATTAATGTTTTTAATATGACCGATATCATTTTCCTATTTTGTGATGCACCAAAAGATAAAACAAATGTGGAAGATGCAAAAAAGGGGCTAACACAACAATAATATTTGTGCATAATTTTATCTCAAAATCCTAAGTGTAGAAGTTTTCACATAACCTTTATTAAAAAAATATCATGAACAAAAATTATTTATTGATTTTTATACACAACTGAATGATAATTATTAAACATTATTAAAACCATATTTATAATTCTACACAAATATAACAATACTAACTAATGGTCATGCATTCTATCCATGTTTAGCTTAATGACATTGTTGATATTAAACTCCATTACTCTATTTATATTTTTAGTAATTCCTATGAGAACTCAAATAAAATAGGGCTATAGGATTAAACAACTTATAAGGGCTACTCCTTCATTTAAGTTCAAAAATGTAAAATGATATTCAATAAAACCATGGATATGATTCTATAAATTGTAAGAACGACACTTAATTCATAATTAGTAAATTATATGTTATTGATTCTAACAATAAAGACAAATAATTCTCTTATAAAAATTATTTGTGACTCCAACTCAATGATATGGACTAACAACTCTAAAAATCTATCAATACATGAAAACAACATTCTAGTATATATCAATAAAAACAATTTCTTTAATACAAACTATTGAATTCTTTAACAAAGAAAGACCAACGGTGCAATTAACTAATCTTCTTGCTAAATCCCCCTAAAATTTAGCTTATGCACTCCTAAGTTTTAACGCTATATTTTCATCCCTTTGTATTCACCCAAAAAGGTTAATCATACCTAAGAACAATGTTTAATCATACCAAAGAATAATGTGAGCATGTGAAGGATTAGAATAGTTATGATTTGTTAAAAAGAATCAGATATTTTTATAAGCAAATCTGTATTTCAAAATCCATTTATAATAAGGAATAATAAAATAACATTTTCTCAAAGTTTCTTTTTTTGTGAATCTCTAGGTTTTACTCACCATTAATTGCTTCCCTAATTTCCAAAAAATCATCTAAGGGCTTGATATGTATGAACATTTATATCTCACTAAGTTCCAACTTAAATTTTTTCAAATTGTATATCTAGAATTCATAACTTACATAATTACAAAAAGCATGTTCACTTTCCCCACATGTCACTGTTAGTTCAACAATGTTCACATGACTTTTATGATACAAAAATAAATTCATGTTTTTTTAACAACAACTAAACAATCAAAGCACAAGACCAACATTATCAAGTTATACATGGTAACAAATAAAAAGCATCATAATCTTGATACTCTTATCTTCTTCAAATTCTTTTATGTAGGCAAACATTTGTTATTTGAGCTACATATTAAAATATGAGCTATCCAATTTTCACGACTAGATAATAAATAAATTGAGCTCAGCTACTATGAAATTTTATTAATTAATGTTGAAAATAAGGACCACTCACATTTTGCAAGTCAATCATATGCAAACTCAAAAGGTAAGGTTGTTTTCATAGGTCTTAATTATTGAAACACACCAACAGATCTACTTATGCTTTAACTTTTTGGAACCCAAACCATCATGGGTTCAATTATGGCATTGTTTTTTGTGGGAAATTAGCAAATGTATTTTTTAAACATGTCCTCTTAGGAATCAAGTCACATTTATCCAACTTTAAATAGCTAAATTTCCTAATTAGATAGTCATAAAAAATAATGTTCATACCAATCACTATAATTGCATGCAATTTTGATTTAGCATAAAAATAAAAAGTATGCAAACTAGCAAAATTTATTACCACATAGTTATATGATGGAGCACGTTTATGCGTATTTTTAATATAAGAAAATCAATTATCACTAGCATGTGCATTGAATATTTTATTTAGTATTTTGAGTCAAACAAGATGTAACAATAGAATTTACATTTACAATAGCATTGTCTCAATTTATATGAGTAAAAGATGGAGCATGTAAACATACATATTAGTAAGGATAAGAATAAGACAAAGGCACACATGAAGGTATACTGGACAACTTTTCTTTCAAATAATTTAACCCATTTTTATATCAACACAATATCATTTTACTTTTTCCTTCAAAATACTATTTTCTTTCCTTAAAAAAATATTTCACATCTAAAGGAATCAATGCATAAATTTCCCAAGTGTAAAGATGTATCACATCCATCAAATTTATTTTCTAAAGTACTTAAATAATAAAAATGTATAACTGACTCACATTGAAGCAATTAATTTTTAACTTTATATGCATTACTTTATCCTTGTAATATGTAAGCCAAATGTACTTATTTGTTTTTTTTCACTTGAAGTTTAGCGCACATCCTAATAAATTTCTTTTGCTCAACTATAAGTTCACCAAAAGAAGTAGATAATTTAACATCAATAAAATTATAATTATCTTTACTAGAGAAGGAAACATGTTAGGCACCTTGAGAAGAAGAGATTTCTTCTAAGGTGCATAAAATTTTTCTCTTCTTTTTTCTTTTTTTCTTTAGTTTTCATTTCTCATTTGCTTCTCAAATTCAATATGAAGCACAACCAATTTGTCATGTCAATTCTTAAAATCTTGTGTAGCCTATACAAAACTTTAAATGACAAATGTTGATTCCAAGTTAGTGAAGAAAAGAAAAAAAAGTAATTCATTCTATTAGCATTTATTTTCTTTGAACTTCTAGATTGTTCATAAAATATTTTTGAAGCAATAAAAGATATTTAAAATAACAGAAAAAATCAAAATTAAAGTTTCAAATAAATGCTTTTATATTATTTTTCCAAAAGAAAAATTTTGACTATCAAATATCAGTAGATCCATGACATTAAATATATAGTCAATAATTCACTACAAAAGGAAATGAAAAAAAATATGATCTCATAAAAATTTCATACTATGATGTAACTTATCTCTCATACCACTTGATCTAATATATGTTAAACCAATCCACATGAGGGGGTGATTTGTGCTTTTAAACTTTTTATTATTTTTAAAATATTTCATAAATTGAAATGTGATAATTATAAAATAAATGATTTAATAGTTTTGTTCAATAATAATATTAAAAAAAATAAAACTTTAATGATTTTAGCATATTTTTAACAAAACTATTTGTGCTTCATAAAAATAATTTTATAGATTTCTTTTATATATGTTTTTAATGAAATATTATTAATTAACAAAAATATCATAAATTATGTAATAACAAAGAAAATGAAAATGGTAATAGATTTTTAGGTGATTTGACCTAGCACATACCCACATCTACCCTTAATCGATCCAATTAAGATTCCACCATCAAAACTACTTTATTTTGTCATAATAGAAAGAGGTAGCCTTTACAAACCAGTTCCTTTTATCAAGTAGTTTGGCTTTCACTAGGTAATTTTAATTATAAAAGCTTGCAATATCGAAGCATAACATAAAGAAATAATTAATCACAACGTTTCACTTTTAATTTTCAAAAGTATTTGTGGCACAAGTATATGGATTACAATGTTGGAATATTTGCACATATATGAAACGATTGAAATAATCTGAAGGACATAGTTTTAAAATATTAAATCCCAAGTATTTATCAATATGCATTAACATTTTTAATAAAAGTGGATTCATCAAATATCTTATATTATTATGATCTTTTCAAAAAATTAATTTAAAGATGTCAATATTATGATGTATAATAGAAGTAAATGCTTAAATAAGAAAGAGAAACAAAATAGTTGCAAACATAACTCCATCAACGGAGTAAAAATTGTATGGCAATTTTCTTTTTTCTCTTTGCCTTCCAAAAAATATTGATGCGACTTATAAACTAATCTATTCTCACTATTTATATTACAATAATTTAGATTAAAATGGAATTTTTTTTTCATCTGGAAAGATCAACCAAAATAATCATTAAGATTTCAATGTTATAAATTACCACAATCTACTTTTCAAAACAAAAATTAAGAGCAAACGCAATAATTTTCGTCCAATCTGGACTGACAAAACAAGAGCTACGAAATTAGAATGCTGAATAATGATATAATCCTGATGTACAACAATACCATTAACAAAGAAGATACCATCTCAACCATTTGATCACGTTTTGTAGATGGATGTCTAGAAGTTATGCAATTTTATAAATTGCAAACAAGATATTAGCCATTTTACCCACTTTTATGGATGGATGGTGAGATGAAAATTATTATTCAAAACATCTAAACTGATCTAATCCGTTTGGTCAAGCTTGCTAGGTGAATAATCAAGTGGAATCTACTCTTCAAAAAAGTGGATGCACTTCTAACCATTCGATTATGAAAAAGCACAATTTGATTAAACTAGTTCACTCTTGTTTAGAAGCAAATAAGGTTGAATTTTTGTCCCAATTCATAAGCTTATATATGTTGTTCAATGTTTATAACCTTTCTCTTCACATATTGGTAAGCTAAATGGGGCTTCCTATCCCATTGTGCACTTAGAGGTAATAACCTATGTCACATACAAATATCCATATGGGTTCAATCTAACTTGATCCAACAACTTAACACTACGCGAAATTGCCCTGACCTATCAAGCAAAAAATTGTCTAAAACATATTTCTTGACACAATTTAACCTAAGTCACTAGTGTTTTGTGTGCGACTTGAGCCTGGCCAGAGTCAGTTCACTTGGTTTGCATACCCACAACTCACTTTGCTAATTTCATAAGAGTTTTGGCTACTTCGCCCAAGCTATGGGCATGGCAATGCTTCACTTTTTCAACAAAGTTTTGTTTCCTTTTTAAGGACATCTTTTATATATTTATTAATTTTTATTATTTGTAAAACTTTTGTAACAATTGAAATAATAAAATATTTTTACAACTATTAAAATAATAACATGTAAGAAATTAGCAATAATGTAAGTCAATTAATGATGTTCTACAACCTAAATATGCCACACATAAACTAGTGATAAGATAAATAATCAAGCCATTATTTGTTTTGTTGATGAACTTTAGATAGTTAGTTACTCCACCAATAATTTGATTAATGGCTCCATGATATGCCATTTAAGCAATTACTAGAGCATAGTCACCAACACTACTTAACATTGCTTCACTTCTAGATTGGTCTACGAGACATCAAGTCAAATCATTCCAATTGACTAAAATTTTAAGGGCTTGAGATGCATGACCTAAATGACACTCAAGAAAAGCATTAGAGAAACTAACACATTGATTCTTTTCGCCATAAAAAAGTGATGTCATAACAACGGGTACAATAGTTCGTTACAAAAATGTGATCTATGATGAGGTTATCCATTTTAAATATAAATTATAACTTATTGATATTAATTCTTTAAGTATTAGTCATTCTAACATTTCAACAATACTTAAGATGAAGGTCTGACTTATCATGGAATGTTATGGATTTAGATAAAACATAGTTTCATCACTACTATAATGAATTCCCTATTGTGATTAATCCTAGATAATTATGAGTAAATTCTTTAAAATTTTTCATAATAAATATGAAATTATGTTTTTATAAAAAACATCATATTTATCATTGATGTTGTAGTTTACACTAAGCCATGAGAAAACTATGAAATGACGGTAAACATCCTATTGAGGAAACTTAGTAAGAATAATAAACAATGTATTGGGACGTCTCTATGAACATATGAAATTTTAATTCATAAAAATAAAATAAAATGGTGGAACCATTATGAGGAAGAGGGAATTATTACTTAAAGTAAAGTCTTGACACTATGTGATTAGGCTCTACAAAGGGCTTTTAATGCAATAAGACACCTTGCAATTGTAATTAAATGTCTTTTTAAGGAAAAATTCCTCTTAGCTTCATTGTGGGGATGATTGAGAATCATTCCTTCAGCCTTTAAAAAATGCTCAAGTCGAGGAAGTGTTAGGTTTATAATAACATAATTTGTGTTTTTCAAGAATAATTTAGGAATTATGACTTGTAGAGTTAGGTACTATGGCTTGGTTAATGATTAGTTAGAACTAAAAACCTTTTGAGACATCTTAGAGATCATATGGAATTAAATTTAGGGGTTATAAGGAAAAAATCTAAATAACCTATGGTTTTAAATTTAAAGTCCCAAGAGTTGTGACTTAAAAGTTCAAAGTTGAAAGTTCAAGCATAAGATTTAAAATTGGTGTATATATTTATGGTTACATTTAAATTTTGGTAAATCCATATCTAACTTTGGAAGAGAGGTATAAGGTAAGGAAGCTTTTAAGCATACCATGAAAAAGAATTATGATGATATAAATCTTTGATTTAAGATGAAATTTATGATTTTTTTGGCATGCATGAATCAGACACTAAGGATCATGGTTAGGATAAAGAAACTAATGTATAACGTCGAAGATAATATCATAAGGGAGCGGCGGCTAGGGTTCTTAAGCGGCGACGTAGAAGCGGTCTGAAGGGGTTGCGGAGTAACGAATTGAAGGGTTCGTGTGGCTGACGGGGTTGTTGCCAGAGGCTCTTCGCTGGGTCCTCTTCGGTCTGACGTGGAGGTGAGGTGGAAGCTGGAGTGTGGCTGAAGCATTTACACGGGATGCTACTGCTGGTGGCTGAGGAGAGGTCTCCCATCAAGAACTTGGAAGGTGGGCTGGCAGGCGGCAAGGCACGGCAACTCTCAGCGGTGGTGAGTCTTGGCGGTCAAAATTGGGTGATGACCGCATGGTGGCCTAACTGGCTCGTTCTATCGGGGTGTGGAGCTGGAGTTCGAGCTCGTATTCGAATTTGAATTAAGTCGATTCGCGGGAGTGCTCGAACAGGATTAATTCCACCATTTCTCGCGGGCTAACTTACTGCTTCACCCCTGTGCTCGGGCTGCATCCCCTGCAGCCCCAATGATGGGAGGAACTACCCAGAGGAGCAGCAGAAGAGCTTGAACTCCCCAGAGTGACTCTCCTACACACGAGGGTTCTTCTTCTGTTGGTGGCTTGCTGGCCTTGAAGCAACACCCCCCCCCCCCCCGTGCGTCCGAAGTGCAGGGCTTGGCTAATGGGGATGACCAAGATGGAGACTTCGTGAGTAAGACTATGCAGGAGTAGCTTGAGCATATAGGGTAGGAGGTCCATGAGGTCAGCACTGGTGCTGGGGATCCTAATTTCCCTGAGGAGGTTCGTCCTGCCATTGTGAACAAGGTGAGTTTCCGGGAGGCCTTAACTGCCAACAGCGCTCCCAGATATAGTGACAAGGTGATTTCGCGAGTGAGGCCGATGAATATTGATGTGAAATTGCGCGTGGTGAAAATCCCCGAGTACGTGGATGGAGGGGACTTGATTATGTCATCAGAAGCTTGCTTGAGGTGCCTTGACTACCACAAGTTTGACCTGGTTGGCCATCTCTACGGGAACATCCTTCCTTTCCATGTCATTGAGAGGGTTCTACAAGAGTGCTGGGGCCATATGAACAACTTTAAGATTTTTGATCTCACGGCCAATTGTTTTTTCTTTCATTTTGAGTCGATGAGTGAGCGGAACGAAGTCTGCTTGGGTGGGCCATGGCAGATCGCCGACCAAGCCATGGGACTCGATCTGTGGTCGTCGTAGTTCAACCACAATTCCACATCAGTGATGCGCACTCCTGTCTGGGTAGGGCTTGTCGATCTCTTACTAGTCTACAGTGATGTAGATAATATTCTTCGAATTGCTAAAGCCATTGGTGAACCATTTCTTCTCGACGGCTTGACTGCGGGCTTAGAGCGCTTATCCTTTGTGTGAGTTTGTGTTCGGGTGGACCTCGCGATACCTCTCAAGCCGGTCATCTAGATCACCGCCGACTATGGGAGGGTCTATCAATCCTTCGAATACGAAGGGCTGCCACACATATGCTTCACATGCGTCCTCGTCGAACATTTGGAGAACTCATGCAAGTCGGCCAAAGCTGGAGGAGCTAACATTAATGAGACCTCGACCACGGCCGTGGCATGTGAGGAACGCCCAGGCACCACTGCTCTCGACCGCAATTTGCCTGAGGAAACTGAGAATGACCGCCGGTCAGGTTGACAGGATGTACACGGCGAGGGGCACAGCTTGAGCCATTGGATGATTGTGCAGCTGAGGAAAAACAATCACAAGGGCCCTGGGGGATTAATCAAGCAGCCTCCAGGAGAAGTTCACAGCCGCACAGTGCGGGGATATGACGGAGCCAGCACATCTAGGGGTAGTAAGAGTCCGCCCAGGCTTCGGGGCAGAAGTAGAGTCCAGTCGACGGTCAAGGGTGGGGCGCAGAGTCCTCAGTCGGCAATGCTTTCGAATGCTTGGAAATTTGCTAAAGGTGGCCATGCAAATTCCCCATTTTTGTCGGGGGTTTCAGTGCATGATGCAGTCGCCATCCCTGATGGGGGTGACCCTTAATCAGGATTTCTTGCTGTCCGTGCTTCGTATAGCATGGAGGCCAACAAGCATATTACTGGAGAGCTGCTCTTATTTTGTGTAGGGATGCATGAAGCAAATCAACATATGTCTACTATGCGGATCATCACGTGGAAAATAAGAGGTGCCAAGAAGAGCAAATTGAGGGCCTATTTGCAGCGTCTGGTACGCGAGTGGAATGTGGAGGTTGTTGTGCTACTAGAAATCAAGGTGCAGTCTTTCTCCCGGCGCGATGCTAAGTGGATTCTTGTGAAGGATTTGGATTTTGTGATTCAAACATCTTTGGGTATGTCAGCTGGAATTGTTTTGCTGTGGGAGAAAGAGGTCAAGCTAGCACTCACAGTGGCCTCGGCCTTCATGGTGGCTTGTTCAATTACCCTTAGGCAGGAATGCACCCTCAACTGCTGCTTTGTTTATGGTCAAAGTTTTTCTCAAGGACGCCACGTGATTTGGGATGCTATCCGCACATCATACTGTGATAAGTCCCCTCTCATGGTTACTGGTGATTTCAACTTGATTATGGGCCAGGAGGAGAAGTGGGGAGGTCGGCCTTTCATCTACGGCAGTGAGCAGCAGTGTTTTGCTGATTTTATGCAGGACCTTCAACTCGCTGACATGGGCTTTTCCGGCAACCAATATAACTAGTGTAATGGCAAGAAGGGGGCGCGTGCATTCTAGAGCGGCTTGATCGTGCCCTGCTCAATTCTGCCAGCCTGATTGTTTTTCCCAACAGTTTGGTACATCATCTGGGCCTCCTTGGATCAGACCACTACCCGCTGTTGTCAATCTGGGTGGCAATAGGATCTGGCCGAAATCCTATAGGCTCTTATTTGAGAGCATTTGGCTCCACTATCCCCAATCCTTCCATGTGGTGCAACAGGCCTGGAGTAGGCACGCGAATGGGGACCCTATGGAGATTGTTTCGATGAAGTTTAAGCATTCACTCATGGCGTTGCGCATTTGGAGACCCAAAGAGCTGGGGAGTTTGATCAACTGCAACCAAGTGCCTTTACGTGACATTGAGGAGCTGTAGGAAAGAGAATCGAGGGTGGGACTCACTAAGGAGGACCATGGGTGTCTCGTTGAATTGATCACCACCTTCCATAGGGGTTGTGCCCATGAGGAGTAGTGGTGGTGGCAGCGTGCAAAGGTCTACTGGGCACAGGTCGGGGATGCCAACATGCGCTTCTTTCACAATATGGATTCGTCTCGGGCCCGTATGAATCGCATATCCATGCTCCAGGGAGATGACGACCAGGTGGCGGATTCCCAGGACAGCATCGGGTAGGTGTTAACGGAGTATTTTTGAGCGCAAGTGGCGTAGGGACATTTCCAAGGATTTACCGCAAGTCATCTCTCTCCTATCGATTGTGAATGCTGATGTGGCTTCCAAGCTTGGAGCTAAGGCCATCGAGAAGAGATCATCGAGGCAATGTGGGGCATCAAGAGGAACAGGGCGTCGGGATGTGACGGGATCTCGGCTGAATTCTTGCACGGCTACTGGACCATTACGCGCCATGATGTCATCAAAGCTGTGCTGTCTTTTTTTGAGGACTGCAAGCTCCTGAATAAGTGGAAGGACACACATATCATCCTGATTCAAAAGAAGCAAGGCGCGAGCAAGCTGGAGCATTACAGACTTATTAGTCTCTACAACACTGTGTACAAGGTGGTGGCATGGGTCCTTATTGGGAGGCTGAAGCCATTTTTGCCTGACCAAATTTCATGAGAACACACAGCGTTTATCCCTGGCCGTAGCATTTATGATAATATCAACATCGCGCAGGAGATGGTTGCTAGGATACGGACTTGCAATGGCATCGCTGGACTCATGGCAGTGAAGCTCGATATGGAACAGGCCTTTGACCCTTTCTATTGGGACTTCCTTCTTGAGATGTTGATGGCTATGGGATTTCCTCCCATCTGGAGGGACTGGATTGCTGCTTGCATCAGTAGCCCAAGATTCAACGTCCTCTTCAATGGAATTTGCCTCCCGTGGGTGGTGGCCCAGAGGGGTCTCCGGCATGGCTGCCTGCTCTCCCCATATCTCTATGTCATGGAATCTGAATATCTCTCGTGCTTGGTGCAGAACCATGAATCCCGACAGCTTTTGGGGTTTTGGCCGGGAATGCATGCACCCTGCATCTCACATCTCCTCTATGCCGACGTCGTCATCCTTTTCGCTCCTGCCTCCCGTATCACTGCCCGTGCCATCAGTAGGATTATCCGTGAGTTTGGGAAGACCACTGGTCTGCAAGTGAATCTCGTGAAATCCAGAGTCTTCTTTAGCTCTAAACTCTACAGGAAGAAGTCTAGTTGCTCCTCAGTAAGCTCAGCATGGAGGAAGGAAGATTTTTTACATACCAAGGAATCCTCATCACTACCGAGAGCCTTTCCAAGACTGACCTTAGCTTCTTGCTATAGTAGTTGGATGCCATGCTGATCAATTGGAGAGTCTGGCCTCTTTCACTGGCGGGCAGGGCCGTTATGGCATCGTCTGTCCTCAGTGCCATCCCCTGCCACGTGCTGAGGCATTGTGTTGTGCCTGCAGGGATCATTGAGGCCATGGAGCAGCGCATTAGGAGATTTCTGTTGGGTGGAACTAGCAGCGCAAAGGCTATGCATTATGCGGCATGGGAGTGCATCACGCTGCCAAAATCTACGGGTGGTTTGGGCCTCCAGGACCTCCATGTTTGGCACCGCGTTCTTCACATGGAGGGCTGCAGATGCATTCTCAATCGGGAGCATAGCATGCGGGTAGATTTGATGTAGAGAACATATGCTATGGAGGATCCACTGATGAAAGCCACCCGCAATGCGTCCCCGGTCTGCAAAATGGTGCTTGCGGCAATGCCAGAGACCATTTCCCTCTTTGTTTAGAGCATTTGGGATGAGCAGACGACGAGATTTTTTGAAGATAACTAGCTGGGTGTCCTTCCTTTGAATTGCTAGCCTACTTTCATCAATATGAACACCCACTAGCTGGCCAACGTCACTAAATGTCTCCTACCCGGTGGGAATTGGAACTATGATGTTATCAATGCTTGGGCAGATGGGGAGCTTCAGGACCACATCTCTCCTCTTCCGAGAGCCTTGCGGTCCTCATAGGACTTATTGCTTCTCTCCCATATGGAGAAGCCCCGGGCTGCCAGCGGCTAGAACTACTCGAGCATCGTCTGCAATGCTCGGAAGGGCAGAAATTGCAGTAGGTCCTTGGAGGAATTCTGTGGCATCTAGAAGTTAAAGGTCACTCCCAGGGTCCCCGTCTTCATGTGGAGGGTCACCAATGATCACCTTCCATCGACGGTGTGGTTGGCCCACCGAAAGCTTTGCAATTCACCCTCTTGCCAACAGGGCTGCACGGATGACGAGTCCTTACAGCATATCTTTTGGCGTTGCCCGAGAGCCCAAGAGGTTTGGGCTAACCGCATTATTCGGGCAGCATTGACCAGCTTGGACCAGTCAACCAGGCTGGACCAGTCAACTGGGGCCGATCTATTCTTCATTGATCGGGTCCTCCGGTTCATCGGGTCTCTTGTTGCTAGACAGGGTGCCGGGCAATTGAATGCGGCTACCATTGCCACTATGCTGTACTATATTTGGTGGAAGAGAAATGCACCCTGACATAACATCCCGGTGCCTCCACCTGGCTCTATTATCCGGACTATCTTGCTTGAGGTTCATTCATCTCTTAATCGACATCTCTCCCTCTCCTTCCTGTCCAACAGGAACCCTGGAAAATCCACAGACTTGCTTGTTACGCATAGTTGGATTCCCCCCCAACAGGTTGGATCAGAGTGAATTGCAATGCCGCGGTTGGTGATTTGATGGCTAGGTTTGGCATAGTTGTGCAGGATTGCTTGGGCAGACCTCTCCTGGTGGCTGGCAAAAGGTTGTTATCCTAGGCAGTTGACATGATGGAGACCCAGGCTTTGCTTATAGTGCTTGACCTGGTTAGGGATCTTCTTCCCCTGCACCGGGCTGTGGAACTCCAATTTGGCTCAATGCTAGCTATTCAGGAGGTGCGCGAGATGGTGTCCCTCCCCTGGGGTCGGGTGTCTTCGCGGCAACTATCCAATATGCTTAGGTTCTTGGGGCCGTTTGTTTCGCACATATCCTCAGAGACGGGAATGCGCCTGCTGACTAGGCTGCTCGGGTAACGTGCCTTAACGACTTCATTTGGGGCCTCGAGGATCCCATTCCTAAGCCCTTGCTCGACCTCATGTTATTTGAATTCACTTTTGATCCCCCTTTAGGATCCTTTTGTAATTTGGGCTTGGTCTTAATATAATAGATATTATTTCATCTTCAAAAAAAAAGGATAAAGAACCTATAATTCTTAATGATATTTTGATGACATCATAGAAAAAGCCTCTAATTTGAGAGACTTTAGAGTTGGTGTACCTGAGAGAAACCATTATATTGAACTTAAGAAGGCTATAGGGTCTAGCCAAAGGGATAAAATGGCTTTGTTATATCTAGGACAAAATCATTAATTGGCTAGGGGTATGATCAAGAACATGAGATCAATTTTTGTTGATCTTAGGCCATAGTTTGGAACCATAGATTATTGTATAAAGCAAGAGTGGCTTAAGATAAAATAAGGGAGGGATGAGCAAAAAATATGACATTTAAAAATTAATTTTAAGAGAAACTCCTTTATTAGGAGCCAAAGAATAAGCTGAGCTTATATAATTTCATAAGGAGTAAACCCTAATCTTTCAACATAATCATAATGTCTTGATGGAGGCCTATGCAAGCCTAAAGTAATCAACCAAGCATAAAAAAGGATAGCTAAAATGAATCGCTAATCCTAGATGAGGAATCAAGAAAACCATAGTTATAAATAGTAAGGCTTTTATGGGATTAAAGAATTCTATAGTATGTTGACTATGAAACAAACATTTGGAAGAAATCATTGGGTTTACTCGATTGTTATCAATTTTTTGGAAGAGATGCTAGGATAATGTTAGTTAAACTAGTTAGGGGTACAAGGAAACCTTATGATGCTTTAATATATTGGTTTAAGTTTCGAGGAAATCTTACAATTACCATATATATGGGTTAACATTTTGAGAACACTAAGGATATCCTAAATAAACTGATAAGTAGGGCCTACCCATTATCAGATTCTATAGTGGTTGATCTATACATCGTATAGTTCAGGTCATGTTATAACGACCATACTGCATACAAGTAAAGAAATGAGTTAGTTAGGGATAGGCTTTAAAAAAGAAAAAATGGGAACATGGATTGTTCAACAATGGATTGTGTGGGCTTTTTTGCATACCAATTTTATAACATAGTCATAAATTATTTAAAAAAGAGATAAAAAGTAGCAATCATGTATGAATCATAGAGTTAGGGGGCTACTGATTACAATTCAATTGACTACAATTGATTATGGAATGAAAAATTAGTTAGGACATCCTGAAGAACTATGGTTGTGCTACATTATATAGGTCATCCATAAGGTTGTTTTGTGTGTAAACATTTTTAATTATAATCCAAAAAGACTGTGTTGTGTGGCTTGACTTTTAAGGCATCCCAGTGGACCAAGGATGGGGGTGTGCTATACCATTGGTTGGATATTAATTTAAAAAATCTCTACATCATAATGGATTCATCGTATTTTAAGGATTAGAGATGCTACAATAGTTCTATTATGAACTATGATTCATTAAGTTATCATAAGTTTTGGGTTAGTAGTGCCTTTTTATTTATTATAACATGTTTTGAGTGTTTTATATACCTTTATTGGTTGCAGCCCCTACTGTTACATGCATGTCTAAGATTTTAGATAGTTTAGTTTAGTGAAAGGTAGGTGGGGTTTGGTTAAAGAGAGGGGCAACAAAATTGTCAGTTACATGAAACCTTGGTGTCAAACATTTGTTTTTGTAGTATTTTTAATCTATATAAACATGTTATACTTATGATAAAAAAGTTATATTTGTTGATTATCATGGATTGAGTCTAATGTTTATTTAAATTTATTATTCATTTGCTGCAATTTTTATTTGGTGTATCTGGCATGAAGAGTTTATGTAGTTTGTATGCACATTATTGAGTTGGAGCTTGGAAACATTTTGTAAATACTAATATATGTTATTAGGATCACCATCCTATGGTGAAAAAGTTTCTAAATATGTTAGAAGACAAAATGGTAAGGAGACAATGTTCATTCAGAGTAACAAACCATGAGTACGATAATCAAATTTGAGGATTAAGACTTCCAATTGAAATTTTAGACATTAAGAATGGAATGTAGCAAGCCATGAACATCATTTGGTGCATAGGTTGTGTTATACCCATAGATATTTTAACAAATGGCTTCTTTTGGAAATGATGGGCACAATAATCATTTAATCAAATCAAATAATATGAAATAACAACTTGCACTAAAGTAAAAAAAATATCATTATTGGTAAGCTCTATGAAATACGAGTACCTACAATGGCATAAGGAGATGTAGGAACCTATTTATATTCGATAACATAATTGTTGTGTATTGTAGTATACTATTGAAGTAAAGAATCCTACCCTTAACTAATACCATTTGTGGCATATGGTTCACTTTTTGATTTGCAATAACAGAAACCTTGAGATCTAGCATTTTGTCACTTGCAAGTCGGCTTAACATTTTTCTTTTAATATTTTTCAAATCATGCTTGGCTATGTGTCTTACATCTTAATCAACATTTAAGTTTTTTCACTCCTCCAATGGTACTTCTTTCAAATTTTACAATGACATTTTTACGTAATTTTTAGAGCAACTTTAAAATTATTAATTGAGTCCATTTGATTTTTCAAGGTTTTTCTATACTTTTCTTATAAATTGATTTTATTCTATTTATCGAGTAGATTTCACTAATTCTTTTCATGCGACAAAACCAAAATGAGTTATAATGTTTTGAATTTAACCTCATACTTCTTATCTAAGTTTTTGAAACTTTTATTCTTTTATTCTTAGCATTTTTGTATCTAGTATTGCTAGAGAGAAAAAATTTTCTTCACAAACTTTCATAGCCAATGTTTTGCTAATTCAATGTATCTAAATTATCATTATTTATAAGAGGTATAGACCTTATGGCACATTATCCATTGGCCAAAAATTATGTACAACCTTTCAACCATTTACCTCACAATATGAATTTGTTGCGGCATGTTAAATTATTTATTTAACATAATGGTCAAATAAATTATGCCTATTTTCTTATCTAATTCATAACATAATCTTATATTACTTGTATTATAATATTTTTATATGATCATGTAGAAATAAAATCATAAAATTAATTTCATGCAAACAAACATCAATATAAACAATATGATTAGGAAATGTGTGCTCATGCATTTCATAGTCCTATTCAAAGCCACTTGTATTATTTTAGTATCATTCATTTAAACTATTTATGATTCCATCTACATGAGTAGCTCAATAATCAACATAAGATTTTATGTTCTCATTCTTATGATAACAGTAATATATAAGAACTTCTCAATTGCTTGGAAAAAACACTTACACTTGGTAATATTTATCATGACATTTCATCAAGCAAATATATATAAACATTTTCCATCTTGACTAATTTCTACTCAATGTAAATTCTTCATCAAATTTAGCCCAATAGGAAGTAAGAGGCTTTGTTAGTATAAAGAAACTTTTCATTGTGCAATTCTATAAAAACAAGCTAAGTATAACAAAAATAAACAATTTTTAAAATTCACTGAACTACTTTGCCGATAACAACTAACATGCTCAACATGCATCACTTCTAATCTCCATTGCCTTTGTCTTATTTCAATTGATATCTTCTTAGATTCCACTATTTAACAAACATTTACTCCTCCTATAAACCAAATAACCAGAAAAACATAATTTTGGATTATGAATAATATTGAATACGAAAAATAGAAAATCTATAAGCTAAATTTTTATGAATCTTATTTTTTTTGTTTTCAAGAAACTCATGAAATCATTAGCCAAGTTGTCTTTGGACTTCTTCGAGTTGATAACTGACTACTCGTCGTAATCCTATTATAAGTTTATGGAAAAGTTTCCTTTGTGATTGTTAAGAGAAGATCCATGAGTTTTGTTTGTTATGGTAGATAAAATTTAAAAAATGCCCATTATGATGTAGTGGGTCTAGTTTTACAAATACTAAAATTCTAAACTTTAATAACAATAATATAATTAATTAGTCATTTGCCAAATAAAACACTTTTAACATTAACAATTCATAAAATTTTTAAATAAACTTGAATGTAGATGAATTGATTATCATTGAACTTATCCCATATGCTATATTTCATTATGCACAAATTTCCATATTTAAAAATCTTTAATTTTTTTAAGTTAGCACATATTACTAGTTTGCTTAAATGATAGCTATCGTTAGAAACTATAGGATGCTCAAAAATAGAGTGTTGAAAATCTTGAAACATTTAACACAAAACATGTTGCTAAAATTATGTTAATAATGAATGTCAAATGTTGTGAAAAAAGTAAAATTTGATAAAGTTAATAATGAAAGAAAAATATAACTCCAAAAAAGTGCAAAGTAAATCTTATGCTTTGTTAAAAATAAAAAAATCACTAAATTGTTGAAGCACACCCAAATATCATTTTATAAAGTAATTTGGTTAATTTGGCGTACTTAACATAAGTTTGCAATATTGTATAAATATGAAAAAATAATAACAAATTAAAACAATTCAATAACTAAAAATATTTGATACATTTCACAAAACATTATCCTTAGAAATATAACTATGATAATTATGTTACTAAAAATATAAAAAATTTATAATGATTAAAAAATTATAAGCATATTTGTAATTTCAATTTTGAACATTTAAACGATATGTTTGATAATTTTGTTAAAAAAATATCTTCATTGTCAAAACATGACAAAGCACCCATAATAAATAATACATTATTTAGTTGTAAAAGCTTTGCAAGAATAAAGGTCAAATGGATGTTCTAAGTTTGCACTTTGACAACAAATGCATCAAAAAATATAAACATTTGAGACTTAATATTGTCAACAACACAAATGTGTATCGAGTAAAAAGCTTGTTAGATAATAGCAAGTTCTAATTTTAAGAAGGAAACACGATGACAAATAAATTATAAATTATCAAAAAAAAAATTGTCATAGATTTTTTTATGAGAAAAATCTATTAAAAAATAAAAGAGCAAAAAATTATATCAATGAAAGGTATTTAAATTCTCCAAAGAATGGTAATGATAAATAAAAATAAAGTCTATGAATAATATGTTTTTGTTTTACTAAAAATGTAAAAATTAGATGTAAAGAAATTATGATACTAAAAAAACAAATGTATAAACTTTTTAAAATATGGGAAAATGTATCTTAATAAGAATGGTAATTATTCAAGCACATGTGAAAATGCGTTTTTTCAAAAAAAAGTTGCAAGAGATGTAAAAATGCAACTTAAAAGTTGTTATTATAACAAAAGCATTTTAAATGTTAAAAATAAAATAATGAATTTTAATAATAATTTAATAATATTAATGCGTTTCCAATATTTATGTTGTTTGTTTATACGAAAAAGATTCTATTTTGTTTAACATTTTTTTGTTCACGTTCAAAAATGGTTATTAAATTGTTTCAAATGACTTATATATACGATAAATATTTTAAGCAATTTCATTCACGTTAATTTCCATTTTTTAGCATGCAGCATTTTTGTTATTTAGTTATTTTCCCAAAGTTTCATTTTTATTGAAATATACTTTTGGATTTTTCATTAACTGAAATATTTAGAAATAATATCATTTTTATTTACTTTATATTTTTTTATTGTATCTTTTTTTGTAATGCTACAATTATCAAATCATGCATTCGTAAAACGATATGCATATCCATAAAAGTTTAAAAACTATAAAATAATTACGACATATTCTACCTATTAAAAACAATAGTATAAACTGGGGGCCAGGGTTTCGGTCATTTCTTGTTACTAAATAAACTTTTTAACTAAAACAATTTAAGAATGTTCTACTTAAAAAATTTTTTTAAGAATTTTTAAATAAAACTAATCAAATAAAAAAAATTATTTTTACAAAATTTAAACAAAACTCTCATGAATATTAAATTACATAGAGTATTCTAATGTGTATTTAAAGAAAAAATTAAAAAATTATAAAAATAAATTTTACGGCAAAAATATATGAGTATATGTGTAAAAAACATTACATGTGGGAATATTTTTGTAAAGATTTTTATTCATATAATATATTAGAAAATATAAGCTATCTAATTATCTAAAATTACACAAATACAAAAATTTAAATTAAAATTAAATTATTTAAATAATGTCACTATATTTTGTACTATACTTATAAACAATGTTTTTATTAACAAACTATGAATTTATAGTAAAATATTTTAAATAATTATTGCGACATAATATTGTTAAAATTGTTTATTCCCAATATTCAAAATGGGTTGTTTTCTTTTTTTGTTTGGTTTACGTACGCATAAAAAATTTTGGTTTTTCTCATTTAGGGAAATTTTAATTTTTTTTTTAAATGTAACGCTTGTATTACAAACATATTTGTCAGTTTTTGCTAACGCTAATTTCTATAGATATTTCTTTAAACTTTCTATGAATTTAAATTTCTTTTCAAAATATTCATATATTTCTTTTGCAGTAACATTTTTCCAATTCTAATTTTACTAAAACAAATATTCTTGAAAAATTAAGTTCCTAGATAAAATTTGAAAACCATGAACATTTTAAAATGTTTTATTCACTTTGTGACATATTTCACCTATCAAAATACTTTTTTTAGGAAATGTCATAAGTGGCTTCAATTATTTTTTATTTTAAGTATTCTATTTTAGTGAAAAGTTCAAAATTTTAAACTATTTAATCAAGTAAAGTTTTATTACCACATAAAAAACAAAATAATTAATTTGAAATAACTTTTATGAAAATAAAAACAATTTCACTTATTTGAAGAAATGTTTCCTCAATATTACAGCGATGCAAAGTATTTCTATTGTACATTAAAAGATAAATAAAGTTACAATAGTAGAATTTGAACATATAATATTATTTGAAAATTTTATGTGAGAAGGCCTTCCCCAAAAACTTATTTACATAATATGTAAGTATAAAAAAAAATTTTATTTAATAAAAATTAAATGTAAAAAATATAGATTATCTAATTAGTTTCATGAAAATAACAAATCATAAAAACAAAGAAAAGTCTTGAAGATTGGACATAAACTTTAAATTTAAAACAAAAACATGCATAATGGTTATCTTGTTGAAAAAATGCCCAAAACATGTTGATGTGCATAATGCTCTTAGATTGTTTTGGTAAGTAAAATAATAACAAGTAATTTACTTCAAAGATTAAAAAAAGTTATTTATTATTAAATATGAATATTTCAAATTTTTAAAACAAGTTTTTTGTTTCAATAAATAATTATCACAATAATCAAAATGTCATACACAAACTAGCATTGACAAAAGAAAGACCATAAAAGAATGAAAAGGAAATATTTGGTTTGTATTGTAAACTAAGTAAATATGTTTGTATAATTTTTTGAAATACTATAAGTGCAAATAACTAATATCTAAGAAATTAATATATAAAACATATATTTATTATTTAGTAAAACTGCAATATCCATGTAGTATAACAACATGAAAAATTACTTTAAAAGAAAAAAATAAGATAATTTAAATTAATTAGTAATAAAGAAATTAAAACTTCAATTGGCAAGAGCTAATGAATAATAACTTTAAAGCATTTATAAATTTTAATATTTAGAAATATTAAAGTTTGCATAATATATGAATAATGTTTTATGTAAAAAGTAAACATATAAAAAAACTTTTAATGTACAATGAAAACACATAATTATCATAATAAACTCATATTATGTGCCTTTAATCATGTCTAATGTTATATATATATATATATATATATATATATATATATATATATATATATATATATATATATATATATATATATATATATATATATATATATATATGCATATATATAATAAATTTTATCTGTAATAAAAATAAAAAATTTATTACTATATTTAAAAAACGTAAAAGTCTAAACAAAATAAAAAAACTTATAAAAGTTTCATATGAATTATCAAAATGCAAAGCTTTTGATACTACTCACATTCATTTATGAAAATAATTTCAATGATGAAGGAGTCAAACTTTGAATCTATTTTTATGCAATAAATTTCTATAATAATACTCATTCGCTATTATGCCCTTCATATCATTTAGGAATGTGAAACTGCCATTGCATGTAAAAAGGTAAAAACTTATCAAAATATTAAATCATTCTTATTATAAAATGTTTAGGAAAAAAAGTCAATTAACTTCTAATAAAAAAATATAAAATTTTTTTGTGATATCTATTTCTACTAAAAAACTATATAATTGCATGAAATTGTAAAGATAATAAAAATATAATAAATTTATATAATAAAAAGGCACTCAAAAGTGTAAAAAAAATTCTAAAATAGAAAAATTTATAATCATCATTTTTAGAAGCAATTATTGACTTGTCATTAAAATGTTAGAATAAAAATTTGCTTCATTCAAGAAATAAAAACTTATGCAAAAATTTTAGGAAAATACCAAACTTTTGAAAATTTTTAAATTCAAGTTCACAAGTAACATATGAAAACAAAATATAAACTGCACGACAAAATATAGGTTAATTAATCTTCTAAAACACAAAAATCTTAAAGTTTGTGTTGGAAACATGTTTATCAAAACTTATATTCATTGTTTAATATTAATGTCCTTGCTGCAAAAAAATATAAAAGTGGTACAAAGAGTTAGCTTTTAAATGTTTAAAATTAATTGAATAACATGGGAAACATTTATTTTGAATTGATGTTTTCAATTTTTATATTACGTCAAGGTAAAGTAACATAATAATTGAAAGAAAGAATAATAAGTGACCTAATTAAAGATTAACTAAAATTTTAAAAATTATAATTTCACTTTCTCTATTCTAATTTTTAAAATAAATGTTTTTAATAGTTGAAGGTGAGAGTAAAATGTGGTATAAATAAGCAGTATAACATATTAAAAAGTTGAAATAATTATTACAAAAGGAACTAAAACCTTTCATACCGAAGGGGAATATGGCATAAAAATAAAAATGGAATAAAAGAGAAAATAAATTCGACATTAACAATTTAATTGAAAAATTTAGACCATTTAATATTATTCCAAATAATAAAAAAAATAATTTCTTTTAATGTCATGCATTCCATAAATTCCTCTTTTGGATCCTAGATTCCTTGGCTCAACTCATCAAAGGAGATAGAGCTTCCTATCTATTTAGACATTCAGAATATGTTGAGCGCATTGTGCACTTGATGCCTCTAAACATTGGCTTTTCCTAAATGGACTCTAGCTATGGCTAAAGCTATCTTGAGGAAATGTTCAGAACAAAATATCTACCAGCTTATTTGGTTAGTCTTTTGCCCTTATACAAAACTCAAGTTAGCAATTTGCACATTAACATCATTATGGGCCTCCACTACAGTTTCCTCTAGCTCAACTTACTCTGACACAATTCCTCATCTTTTATGTCCTCAATGGCATTCTACCACTTGAAAAATTCATAGATGATCTCAGTATCGATGCCCCCCAAAAATTAGTATCACACTAATTAGCTTTCTTGTGCCATCTAAGCTTGTCAACTTGTTAACTCCCAAGCATGTTGAGCTCCTTGATTTGTGTTTCGAGATGGGTTAGGTGAGGAGCTTTCTAGACATTACAAAAGCATGTAATGCCTCAATGGCACTCCTTAATAGGATGCACCTCTTGAGCTCCTTCTACTATGATAACCATGAGGTATTCTACTCCTCGAGCCATGCAACAAACCATATGAAGATGTTTTACATCAAGTCCAGCCACATCTTTAAGTCCTATATGTTTCCCTCTTTATAATTTCAAGTACTCTTTAGCTCTTTTTTCAAATACTTGTCATCTTTCCCAAGCAATATATGCCACTTATCCATCTCATATATTTAGCTGAGGATGATAGCAAATTTGAGCTACTACACTCCCAAACAATCAAACTCATTGGTAGCACTTTATTGAATAGTAGGTTATGAGTTAAACGAGCATTCACCCTCCTCATCACCCCCAATCCTTGGGACTTGATCCTAATTTAATATCGAGGACACACCTTTAGAGTACAATTTGTGCTTTAAGCAGCCTGATTTCTATGCTGGGTTTGACCAATTTAGCTCATTCTTATAAAGAGAATCCTTGAAAGTTCCTTCTCCTCTACTTATATTTATAAACTCAGTGTGTAGCTTCACAAAACATGGAGTCACACTTCTAGCCCATGGAGTACAGAGTTGGATTTGAGAGGGCATTTACTTTTTACCACATTCGTAGCGAATCCTCACCTAATGCTACAACACTCCATGCTACAACTCAAAGGGCCATCCACCTCTTATTGACTTAGCTTTACATCCACTAATGCAGCTTGTATTCAAAAAACGGATGGTTCATTTGATTCTACAGTTCACAACATATATTGCATTTCAATCCATTCTTCATCAATTTAGGAGCCAAGATATTTGTTTTCATTAGTAATATAATGTTGAATTTCTAAGCCCCACTGAGCCTAGTGACACACAATTGACTCATCAATAGCATAACATTTACTATCCTTTGGTGCATGGTAATGTCAATTGGCTGTTGCTTATCAACCATAGCATCAGCTCTATGTAGAATCAAGTTCACACATGTCGAAGGAATATGAATTTGAATAGCTATTACATAGATTGTAGGCATTGTATTAGGATTGGATATATGGACAACATCATTTTAGGCTAGTACCTTAACGATTATTTGTGGCCCAATAAGGGTTCATTTTTTGGGCAATCGCTCTAATGTATAAGGACACAGAACATTTTTTGCATTGCCAAAGTCATGGATGATCCAATTTAGGTTGATGGTTAGATCGTTGACATGCGAAGGTCATCCTTTGTAAGAGTTTATGTAAAACTTGAACTTACAAAGCTACTTATAATGGGCATCTAACTAAATTGAGCATTGGGCCACTTTTTTAGAGTTTCGCTTATGAGGGACTACCCTTATCTACTTTTCTTGTAGAAAAGTGGGACATGTATTTAGAATATGTACATCTAACAAACAAGTTCACAATGCTATATTAATTGAGAGCTTTTGTCCATTTTAGATAGAAACTAATCAAGACAAGAATGGAGGGTAATTGTAAACAAAACTTATGATGAGAAATGCATAGTTTAGGACAATGGATGGTTGTGCAACCAAGAAGAGGAGAGTGTTTATAACAACACAATAGATGATGAATGTGAATCATAGTGATATGAATACATAGTTGTTCAGTAGCGTTATAAGTTGGGAGATAAGGAGTAAGTTACGCATAAGGGCACATCTTGATCCATGACTGATGGGCATAGAGGGCATTCATGTAAGATAAAGTGAATGGAAAAATAGAGTGCATGAGGAAGATGAAATTAATATAAGTAAAAAGCATTGTTCATAAATTAATAAGGTTGTGGATGGTGGCCACAGTGACTCTTCACAAATTAAAGTGTACATTTTGAAAAGTAGGTGGAAGTCTCAGGTAATCTTTTTTCATCCACTATTATAGGACCACCCAAAGTCAGAGAGTAGTGCAAAAGCTCTACAGAATGAATTTAGAGATGATAAAGAAAATAAAAAAGAGTAAAGGGAGGGGATTCTCTTAGGAAAGTTTGAAATTTAAAGAAAAGTGGTGGTTTTGCAAAAAAAATATTGGAATTGGAAGAATGCGGAGCAGCAACTTCTTCTTACCTAGACCTTCTAAGGAACTACATATGGTTGAGGTGTCATAAGATGTACTTGGAAACTATACTTATTATTGTTCAAGATTTTGTCATGAATTTTGGGTATTTTTGTTGGGGAAAACAGGGTGAGAGCTGGTATTCATATTACTGCACTCATTACTATATTGCTATTAATCATGTGAGTTTGACTTGGTGATGATCTTGTTAGACAAGGTTCAAGCTTGACTTGAGTATGCCCACTATTATTAGGTGAGGAGTGAACAAGAATGCAAATTTTTTACTATTTGTAGTAGAGGATGTACTCAAAATTGCAATAGAGGGGAGTACAATTCTTGGAGACATATTCAACATAAATTTTTTGAGGTATTATAAGTAGTGATGGTTGCTACTATATATGGCTATCAAATTTGATGAGCTAGCTTTTTCAAATGTTTTTGTGCAAAACGCTAAAATTCCTTGCCTAGTAACCTACAGATAATCAACTATTTAGAGATTTAATATGCATCAAAGAAGCTTATGTACATTTGTTTACTACAACATGGACAAATTTGTTGTAATGGTGTGTTATTGTTGAGAAACATGTTTATTAGATGGCCATTGAATTTCTCAGATAGAATTCATATATAAGCAAGTGCTTCTTTAGTTACTTGGAATCAATACCTTAATTTTAAGGAAAAGGAGGTTGACTTTAAGAAGATGACCCCAAACAGTACTTATAATATTTGCATCATTTAAAACGGAAGATAAGTGCCCTAGCATTCTTTTTAGGGTTATAACATAAGACTTCTGATTTGCTCTAATGCTACTGATCTTGATAAGTTCACTAGGCATACAAATAACAGTTTATTAGTCACTTGTGCGATGATCATCTTGTTGTATAAGGTTCAAGCCTACCTCAAACTAGGATACAACTATGAACTGGGTAGAAGCAACGTTAAGTGTTGTTCGGATATGGTAATTAATAGGAACACAAATTTTTTCAAAGTTTGTAGTAGAGGAAGGACTCAAAATATCATTAGAGAGCATGTGTTATTCTTGAATTATATTATGTGCAATATTCTTGACGATATTTTATGAAGTTGTTCTTGGTAAATTTATGCAACTATCTGATTTGATGAGTGTTTGTTGCTCAGCTAATTTGAAAGCCTTTATACAAAACATTATATTAGCATCTCAAAGAAGATAGAAATATTTAGCCATTAGAAATTTTTTTATGCATCTAAGAAGCTTGTTTACAATAGTTTACTATAGCATATACAAATTTCGAGTGATGGTGTATTGTTATTGAGAAGCTCCTTTATTACAAAGTCATAAAAATACTAAAAACTCCTCTTACATGGGTGAGAACTTTTTAAGTTTCCTAGAATTGATACTTTATGATTAAGATAGAAGAGGACGTCTTTAGGAGGAGGACCACAAATGTGAGTTGGTATACTTAATTGTTAATAGTTGCCAAGTGCTTCAACCTTCTTTCCAAGGCTATTACAACTGCTGGTGCTTAAGTCTCAAGTGTTTTTTCGAAAGCACAATGCATCTAATTTAGATCTAGCATAGTTGGGAGTTCTATAAAGATATGCAATTTTTCTTAACTACATGCTTTTAGACTAATAATATATGCTTGCATTTGTAGTATGGAATATACTAAAGTCATGTTCAATAATAAAGGGCAAATTGCTATGAATTAAATATTTCTTTATTAAAAAAATATTTCAATAAAATATTTATAATAATTTTTAATAAATTTTGACAAATATATAAAATGGCTTTCTATAAATTTTAATTTATAGGAGTCATATAATTGAAAAATCAAACTACTTAAAAAGACAACAAATAGATAAATAAGACAAGCTACGGTGGCCTTACAATCAAGTGAATGGGATAGGCTACATCGGCATTACAACGAAGTGAAATGGCATTACATGAACAACATTTGTCGACCTAAAATCTAAATCATCGCAACAAAAATTGTATGCATAATGAAGCCATTAAAGAAGTACAAACATCTTAATTAAATGAATTAAAATAAAAAAAAAATTAATAACTTAGTTGATTTGAGAAAGAAAAAAAATGTATCTGGAGTTTGAGGAGTGAATTGCGTAGCAATGTATTGAAGCAATGATGGCAATGATCTATTAACGACTTCAATATTTTTGCTTTGGATCACATAAAATTTTCTCCTTTTTTCATACAAAAATCTCTTATTTATAGGCATTTCTAATGATTAAAAGTACTTACTAAATATCCAATTTAGTCATAACAATTTTTGCAGCTTTTGAAATATTTTAATTAGGAAATAAATAAATAATCCCCAACATCTCAAAATAAAGACTAAAATAACAGTTGTGTAGGAGCCATTCGATCAAAATGGAATTAGAATGTTCCATCATGAAATCAAATCAATCAGAGAAATGCAATCGAATCTACAATTTTTGAAATATGAAATTGATCCATGTCATTAGATTAGAATCACGATCTGATGCTATGATTTAACTTGGCCTATAGAAGAAATACGGATCTTGTAATCATGACATTCCACGATCATGTTGCAGAAAAGATTAGTAGACTTAAAGATGAGATATGGCGATGATTGTTCGATCACAAAATAAGTGACTGAACGGTTCACATTTCCATCATAATCCATCATAATTTAGGAATTCATAGTGTAGAAAAGGATTGCATTATTTGTCCCACATTCCTCATTTGTGCTATGGTTTTATCCTTAAAAGGTATTCTATAGCCCTAGGAGAGAGTCGATCAATAAAGTTAGCTACACCATGCTAGGTTAAGGAATTAATCACCCGAGAAAGTAGTCAACTTGCATATTGTTTGCTTCATTTGACGAGAAGAGATTGATGACCCAATCCCAAGTGAAATATTTGGGATTGATTATGAGCTGAGCTACATTGAGAGTAGCTACCACTAAACTACAGCGATACATGTTAGCGACTTCTTTGGTTCAAGCGATAATCACTTAGAAAAATGGGATATTTTTTGTTATTAAAGTTTCTATTAAATATTTAATATTTTCTAAAATTTTTTAATAGATTAATTAATGAATTAAAAATACTTTTAAGATAAAATGATGGTAAAGATAATCAAGGAAGATAGATCGAAAACATTAGACACCTAAATGTTCTTCTAAGATTAATTTGAATTTAGAATATGTGCTTATAATAAAAGTTTCAATCAAGCTTAACGTTCTAATCAAAGCAAAATTAAAATACCTAAACTTAAATTTGGAATGCATCTCTAGTGGTTTGCCACTCCAACCAAGATGATCTTCAAGGGATTTAATATTTACGTAGTTCTTATTTTATTTCTCCCAAGAATACGAGTATCCACTACCCAAAATCCTAAAATTCACTTAAATAATTTTATTAGAAATATTTAGCATTTATTATCATCTAATAAAGCACCATGGCTAGGGGTCTACAATACAACACATTTGACTGACTAGAGTGAGGAAATCTCAAAGCTACTTGTTATGCATGGTACAAAAATATGGTCTCTACTATTGCCTTATTGGAAATTTAGAAGGTGAACTTCAATATGTGTGAGGTGGATCAACCTTTGGGTAGGATTTGAAACTTGTTTAACAAATCTTTGATGAATTTATCAAGGGTTATTGTGGTTTTATGAAGGTGTTGTGTGGTGTATACATCAAAAGAGCATATGATCCACTTGGTAACTTAGGACCAAATATCTACAAAGCTTAATAGACCATTGATTATTGCAAGTGTTTTCAAAGTATAAGTTGCACATAATGAGAAGACAAATTAAAACAGAATAAATGGTGGGTAGGCACTATAGGACTTCTCCAGGTTCATCCAAGATTTAGATTTGGGTGACATGGGATTTATTGCAAATATTTGCTCTTGGAATAAAATTAAGGTGGGTAATGCACAAATATAAGAAAGACTAGATGGAGCATTCATAAATATTGATGGTATTAAGCATTCTAATGTACTATATTGACACATCTTCCTCATATATGCTGGGACCATTACCCTCTCCATATTCAATTTAGACAAATGATTTTGCATAAAACTGAGATGAGACCTAGTTTGAAAACTGATGGCTATCATGTCTACATCCAAATAATATTATGATTGTTTCTTCAAATAGAATTATCAAAGGGAACCCTATCAATAGTTTATCCCTTAAATTTAGCATAGCACTATTAGCTTTAATGAAATGGAGTTTGGGCAAACTTGGTAATATTCTTAATAAGCCTCATTAATTGTAGCAGTAGATTCAGGAGTTTCAACTTAAGGAATCTTAAATGAGGTTAGTAGAGCTAGAATAAATCTTCTGACACAATTTATTGTCTCTTACCACAAGGCTTTAGCTTTAGAAGAAGTGTGGTGGTGATTGTGCCAAGCATCATTAGTCCAACCTTGGAAATCAAAACACATGTTTTTTAAGAAAGTAGCTACTTTTACATATAAAAGAAATCATATGATAATCTCAAAAATGATAGTGGGAAATTATTGGCCACACTAATTGAGATTAAAGATTTTATCACATAGTTCTTTAGTAGCAAGTGGTGTAGTTATGGGCAATATGAACCTCCTCTAACTTTTCAACCTTTGAGAGCTATCATTAATAAGCAAGAGAAATGTTTTATAGCTCCAATCAGCAAAGATGATATCAAGAATGATACTACATCTATTAGAAGAAAATAAGTCCTTTATGTAGGTGGCTTCTCTATAGAGTTTGTGCATAAATATTGGAACATTACCCAGGTAGATATTTTCTTAATTGCGAAACAAATCTTTAAAGATAATTATATGCCCAAAAGGTGGAAAGGCATGTTACTCATTCTAATTCTTTTTTTAAGGTACTTCTAAGCTTGAAGAGCTCAAATCAATAGTCTTTGTGGTATGATACATAAAGTTGGGGCTAAAACTTTGTTGAGCAAACTAAAGATGGCAATTCAACATAGTATTACTAGAAATCAAGTTGCTTTTATGTTTGGATGTTTTATGTCTTATAATATATTTTGGTACAGGAAATGGCCACCTATATAAACTTATCTACTTTCAAAGATAGTTTTGTGGCACTAATGTTAGACATTGATAAGGCTTATGATAAGGTCAATTAGAAATTTATATTTGAAATATTAAAGCATTTGTAGTTCTTCAATCTTTGGTGTGATTAGGTTGACGCTTCTATGACTACATCAAGATTTGTGATCATGTTTAAAGGGATCTATCCTTGTTGGATTGAAACTGTCAAGAGTCCTAGACAATGGTTTCTATTTTCACCATATATTTTTAATTTTATGTTTGAATATCTCTCTTACCTTATTAAGTACCATGTAAAGCAAGATGCCTTAATCAGGATTTGGATTGGCCCTTTCTCCCAAATGATTACTTATATTTTATTTTCTAATGACATTTTGACATACGAACCAACAACTTATGCTGTAGTGAGGGCCATTTGAGATATTAGCAAATTCATAAAATTTTTTTTGAAAAGGCTCTAGAATGCAAGTGAAGGAAGATGATAACATTCGAATTACATATGAGTCAAGCTAATAAATTCAAATATTTAGGCATACCTGTTGTAGTAAGAAAATTTCAAAAAAGTGACTTCAAATTAATTATTGATTGAATTAAAACCTATGTGTCAAAGTAGATGATTAAGTATCTATCAATAATGAGCCATACTTGCATGGTTGAGTCGATGCTCATTTCTATTCTTGAAGATTATTTACCCATTTTTAAATTCAAGTGGCATTTTTAATGAATTGGAGAAATTGATGTTAAAAATGTTATACATTATGCATGTGGGAAATAAATTTCAATGCAAAAGAATTTTGGGGAGGTTATGGCTCTAGAAGTTGGTTTATGAGTTTATTCATTCAGATCCATGTATTTTCTGATAAATAATAGTTACTATCTATTGTGTGGTGCTTTCAATGCATGTAAGTTACTCTGTATTATGGTATCTTCATTAGTGGATTATTGAGAGTATGTTTAATTCATGTTAATTAATTGGCTTAGTATTCTTCCAATGCTTTGCATACCACCTATATCAACATGAAAGTGGAACATCCAATAGTGGAGCATTTTAAGGACAAAGAAATGAGCGACCAGAATAACATACAAAAGTTTTTTGTATCTACTTTGTGGTTTCAGATTATGCATTCCCCTTGGGCTAAATTACTTCAAAGAAATTGAAGACATGATGTTGGAAAAAAACTCATTTACAATAGCATGTATATGAGCCAAAATGTAATAAGATAGAAGGTTGTGTGGGTTTCGAAATTGGAGTTGCAACCCTAGGTCGTTGTCTTCATGATGAAATTTAATATTTATTTTCTTTCTACTTGCTCTTAGTTGTGTGTAAGAGGTATTAAGACGTAAGTGCATTCTCTATGGGGTTTATATGGTTGAAGAGGATGACAACATAGCTTATAAGACAGTCATATGACGAAGGAATTTTGGGTGAGCACCATCGTAAATACTAAAGACATTCTTGATAGGTTTTACGACAAGGATATTAGTTCTTCAAATTCTCTTCAAAACTCGAGGTGGTGAATATATGGCTCTCAACTACATCTCATGCAATTAACTTTGTTTAATACTATATCACCTTTGGTTTAACAAAAATTTATAGGCACATGTGGGCAAGGTGCTTAACTTGGCTACACTTTAAAGGAGTATTCATTTTGCAATAGTTGTTACTACTACATGTCCCATTTCTCCAATCTCATCTAATGAGAGTTCAACTATCCTTCTAGGATTATTTGTTACCTCTTATTTGGCTCCTCCAATGCGGTGGGTTAAGCTCAATTGCAATGCAGTTGTGTAAGATAACCTAACTACTCGAATTGGTATAGTTGTTTGGGATGCCTTCGTTAGACCTATGTGGATATTACATTTAGTTTCTACCAAAGAAAATATTGTTATTCTTGAAGCTATGGAGCTCCTTAAAAAACTAATTCTAATATTCATGCATTAGAGATTGAATCAGAGTCTACAATAGTTATTGTCAAAGTGAAGTGGCTACTTGCATCTACATTGGGTAGGAATACCTATCATACTGCAATTACCTTTGTGCAAGGTATGTAGTCCTTTACATTATGCCACATATGTTGTCAAGGCAACTATGTGGCAAACTGGGTTGTGCATCACTTACTTTTATATTATTTTTTTGAGAATAAATACTACACTACCATAGATCAATATAATGTTATCTCTTTTTGATTTTATGCATGAAACTCCACAAGAAGAGAGTGATGTAAGATTCTACCATCGCTTTATCAAGGAAACATAAGCTACATATGACCAAGTTTATGACACGGCCGACTATAAATTTGTGCCATATATGTTGAAGCGTATGTAATTCCCAACTCTGTAGTGTGACTAGATTGATGCCTATATCACTTCACCAAGATTTTGATTTATGTTTAATGGTATCTACTTTTAGTGGACTGAAGCAACTAGGAATCTTAGGGGGAGATGTTCACTCTTACCATACCTTCTAACAATTATGTTTGAGCATCTCCCATGGCTAATTTAGTACCAGCTTTAGCAAGCTTCCTCTATTTGCTTCAAGATTGGAACTTCCTCCTCTATAACAGCAAACCTTTTATATGCTGATCACATCATGATTTAAGTACCTATGACTTATGTCATAATGACAACCAACAAGTGTATTATAGAGTAGAGTGGTCATCACTCAGGTCAACTGATAAATCTTAACAAACCAAGAGTATTATGTAGTAAGTGGATGAAATGCAAGTGAAGGAGGATGACAGTGACAAAATTACATATGCAAGTTGCTCTATTTAAATATTTAAGAATACCAACAGTACTAAAAAAACACTTCAATTTCATGGTTAGTCTTGCTGAAGAATTTATCAAGTTAGATGAATAAGTCACTATCAATGACAGGCCATATTGTCATGATAAACTCAACGTTAGTAGCTATTCCTTTGTATCAAATAGTCCACAAATTAATTTTGAGTGGCATTGTTGTAGAGTTAAAGAAATTGATGCACAATTTCTTATGGAGTAGTTCAAATATTTGCAACATAATGAATTATGCATGTTGGGACATGATAAATCTTCTTAAGTAGTGTGAGGCACTTGAAATCTAGAGTTTATCAACCTAGCAGTTAGCAACGATTATAGAACATTATAGAAGGGTAGTGGCTCAAAAAAAATTTATAAGTTCAGTCCATCATATCCAAGTACTTTATGATAAGAAAAGCATTTTATATGACATGTGGTGCATCACATACATGCAAATTACTTAATAACTCATCCCTCAAGATAATAGATAATATAATTTAGAGAATTGTTGTCGATATTAAATTTAATTCTTGTTAGATAATTGGCATTAAAACCTTTTGATTTTTTGATGTCAAGCCTATCTTATTATGGAGGTGGACTAGTTGATATTAATGGAGTTAGCTGAGGAGCATAGTGTGTGGCGTCACAATAAAATTCAAATTTTTTTTCTAGATTTTGTAATTTTGATTCTATATTCCCCTTGAGTTGAATCAAATGAAAAGATGTGTTGTACCACAAATCAAGTGAGGATAAGGTTCTAGACTCAAAAACCATTTACAACAGCATGCATACAAGTATGAATTCTACTATGAAAGAAGTTGTCTAGGTTGGGAAAGTGCATGTGTAGCATCAGCTTAATGTCTTGTTATAGACATTAATGTTAAATATACTTCCTTCATAGTCTTAGCTTTAAGAAAAATGGATTGAGATATCAGAGCTTTTTTTGTGGATTTTTAATGCCATTAATGATTTGTAACATTATTTGTTAGTGTGACATAGTTCAAAGGAATTCTACTCCAATAGCTTTCCAAATGATAGTTTCACACAGAAAAGGTTTAACCATAAGGACTTTACTTCATTAATTGAGCTTCTTAATTTGAAGTTTGCAAATGTGTGTATGGCTACTACATCTCAGATGCTTAAGTTCACTTCTTTGGTATTAATTCACCATTGGCTCAATAGGAATTTGAAAACACGTGCAGTTAAGTTCCTCAAATTGGCTACACTCCAAAGAAATATTTGTATTGCTACAACTTCTACTACTTGTTTCAACTCTTAAACTTTGTCCTGTGAGAGCTTCAACAGCCTTGATGGGCTATTTGTTCCCTCTTATTTGACTCCTCTTCTAACGTGTTTGGTTAATATAAATCATGATGTAGCTGTACAAGAAGATCTCATTGCTAGAATTTTTATTATTATTGGGAAGAGACAGGTAGTCTTATTATTATTTCAAGAAAAAATTTTAATATAGGCATAGCTTCTACCATGGAGACTATTTTGTTTTTGGAAGCAGTGGAACTCCTTAGAATGATACTTCCTAATGTCTAGGCAAAAGTGATGAAATCAGCTTCGACTACAACCATTACTATAGTGAATGATTAGTCATGATGCAGCTGTGCAAGATGATCTCATTGCTAGATTGTTATAGTTATTGGGTTGACTTGGGTATTCTTATTACTATTTTGGGAAAAACTTTTGTTTTTTGTGTATCTTTTACCACATAGACTATTTCTATTTTGGAAGTAATGGAACACATTAGAAAGCTACTTCCTAACATTTAGGCATCAATGATGAAATCAGCCTCTACTACAATCATTACTTCAATGAACTAGTAGCTTTTGTCCAAGGCAAATAGAAGTACCTGTCATCACAATATTACATATGTTTAGGGTATGTTATCTTTTAAAGTAACCCATATAAAGTGTTAAGAAAATAGTGCTATGGATTGGGTCACTCTTCACACACTTTTGTATGAATTTAGTTGGTTCTGAGGGACACCCCTTCACAAACAGCTTCCACTTTGTCTTTTTACTAATTTTATCTATGAAATTGGTGAAGAGGAGAATGTGATAAGCTTCAACCAATGGTTTTCGCTTATTAGACCTTTCCTCCAATGGTTTGGATTAAATACAATTATGACATAGTTTTGCATGTTGATTCCATTACTGGAATTGGTATTGTTATATGAGATGACATGAAAAGACCAATTACTATTATAGAAAAGATAGATATTTCAAGTTTAACTTCTGTTATGAAGACTATTGCTATTCTTGAAGAAGTGGAACTTCTTTGATCATTACTTCTTAAAGTCTAAAAAGATGTGATTGGACTAGATTCTACAATAGCAATTACTATAGTGAACTTATTGCTTTTGTCTGCAACAAACAATAGTTTCTACCATTGTGTTATCACATATTGTTAGGGTATGAAGTCCTTCAAACAATCATACATAAAGTGCTAAGAAAATAGTGATCAGACTACATCACTATTCATATTGCCGTTTGATTTTTTAGCAAAAGGGAATTACCTTCCTAAACCACTCAAAATATCATTTTATTGATTTTTGTATGAACCTGTATAAGGAGAGTATGACGTAAGCTTCCACTATTAATTTATCAAGGAACCAAAAGATGCTTTACTTGGTGTAATAATAAGGAGTGGAATGCCCATATCTATGAAAGATTAGATATTACTTTCATGCATATTGATGATATGCAAGCCTTCTTCAGTATTACAACTACACATCTATCGTATGTTGGCTTGAATCACCACCCACTACTATACAATTTAGATTATCCTATTGGGTAAAACTAATAAAGGACCATAGTTTGATAATAACTTGTTATCCTTTTCAATATCAACTAATATTGTGTATGTAACTTAGGTAATGACTACTAAAAGAAACCCTACAAATAGTTTATCCTCTAAATTTAACAATACTTTATTAATATGGAAGAAATTGAGTGAAGCTAATCTTGGTAATATCCTTAATAAGTATCACCAGTTGGAATAAAAAATCAAAGAACTTCAACATAAGGAATTTCTGAATGACAATTAAGCTAGAACGCAATCTTTTGGTGCGACTTGTTACTTCCTATAATAAGTCATGGCTTTAGATGGAATGTGATTGTAGTAGTATGCCAAGCTTCACAAGACCACCGTTGAAGATTAGAGCACATGATTATTCTAGGCAGCAACTACTTCTATGTCCAACAGCAACAATATCCATTAACTTGAAAATGAAAGTAGAGAATTGGTGGCATTCGAAACTAAGGTCAAATACATTCTTATGTAGTTTTTTTTGCAAGAAATGGTGCAATTATGGGCAATATAAGCCTCCTTTACTTTCAATCTTTAAGAATTATTAACAGTGATAAAGTGGACGCACTTGTGGCTCTAACAAGGATGATGAGAGTAGAAGTTTGGCATTATCCATCGAAAGAATAAATCACATAATGTAGACGACATCTCTACTAAATTTGTTGATAGTTATTAGAACATCACACAAGTGGATATTATCACGGCTATGAAACCTTTCTTTAAAGATAGCTATATGCCTAAATATTAAAAATACATGCAGGTCATTCTTATCCCAAAATTTGAAGGCACTTCTAATTCTAAAAATTTTAGGCTCATTAGCCTTTGAAATATGATTTACAAAGTGGTGACAAAAATTATGGTGGCTACATTGAAGATGATCCTTCTAAATATTTTTGTTAGGAAAAAATATCTTTTGTTCTAGGACATTCTATATCTATCAATATGTTCTTAACACATGACATGGTTGCCTCAATGCTCATTTCTACTTCCAAAGAAGGTCAACTAGAAATTTGTGATAGACATGTTAAAGCATTTGTTGTTCCAAATTTTCTAGACTATTGCTTATATCATTTCATCGAGACTTAGGATTATTTTTAATGGTATCCATCTATATTTGATTGATGTAACCAAGGGTCATAGGTAAGGATGTCTACTCTTACAACACCTTTTTTTATTGTGTTTGAGTATCTCACATTTCTTATTCAATACCAACATAAGGATGGTGCTACATTGGGTTCAGGATTGGCACACCCTTCCTTATGATAGGACACCTTCTATATGCTGATGACATCAAGATTGTTGCATCAGCAACTTGTGTCATAGACAGGAGCATTTATGATATTATGGAGAAGTATGGGCACCACTTTGATTAGGTGATGAATCCTATAGAATCCATTATATTATATAACAAGGTGATGGGACTTATAAAGGAAGATGATAATAGGTAATTACATATGTGTTAAGCTACTCAATTTGAAATATACATGCATAAGCAACTAAACTATAGAAAAATTATTACAATTTCACTATTAATTGTGTTGAAAACTATGCCAAGATGGATGACCATCTGACTATCGATGTCAAGTCATATTGTCATGATGAACATTGGTGTTACTTAATATTCTTGTGTATTATATAAGTCACTCTCAAATTAAGAGTGCCACTATTATAGAGTTGGAAAAATTGTTGCATCACTAACTTTGGAGTAGTTCAATTGTTTATAACATAATACTTTATGCCAATTAGAACATAGTAACTCTACCTAAGAAGTGTGAGAGACACAAAATTAGGAGTTTTTCAACCAAATAGTTAGCATTGATTACAAGCTACTGTAGGAAGAATATGGCTAGAGAAGTCTATTTATGGGTTCAATCCTTTAGATTGAAATACTTTATGATAAAAATTATTTTTTATTTCTTATGATGCATCATTTAAAAGTAAGTTAATCATTCTTACTTGAAGATTAGTTTGGCATCGTTCTTATTGCTTCACAGCTAACATATCTTTACATGGACGTGGACCATCTGATGGTTGTAGTGGAGTTGTTTAAGGAGCATGATGTGTGGGATCACAACAAAGTATAGAATTTATTTTTACATAATTAGGCATTTTGATTCTATTATCCCCCTTGGCTAAAAAAATAAAAGGACTATGTCATACTTCTAATTGAGATGAGGATAAAATGTTGTGCTCAAAGACCATTAAAGCACCATGCATACAAGCCAAAATTCTAACAACAAAGGGCATCACACTTATTCAAAAAGTATAGATGTAGCTTTGAGTTAACATCTTCTAGTGGTGTTTAATGTTAAATCTTCTTTGCACTAGCTCTTGGATTTATTCAAAAGGGACAAAGATGTTAGAGCTTTATCAGTGGGGTTAAAGGTGAATGTGTTGGTGGCTACAACTTCTCATATGATTAAGTTTGCTCCTTTGGCATTATTTCACCTTTGGCTTAACAAGAATTTGCAAGAACAAATAGGTAAGGTTCTTAGTTCAGCTGCACTCCAATGAAATATTCGAATTGCTACTACAAATATTACAAACTTATTCAAAACCCCAACTTCATCTATTGAGAGCTTCAATGGCCTTGATGAGCTATTTATTACCTCTTAGTGGACTCATCCTTTAATGGGACAAGCTAAATTGAATTTTGTTGTAGTAACAAAATAGAATCTCACTATTCAAATTGGCATTATTACTTAAAATTAAATGAGTTAGTGTACTACTATCGTAGGAAAAACTTTGGTACCTTACAGACTATTGTCATTCTTGAAGTAATGAAATGCCTTAAAATGCTACTTTGTAATGTCTAGGTAGTGGTGATTGAATTAAACTCTATTACAACCATTACTATAGCAAACTAGTTGCTTCTATCTAAAGAGAATAGAAGTTCCTACGATAGTGCTATTGCATATTTTCAGCATATGTAGTCTTCAAATTGTCTCCTAGAATGTGCCATTGCACCATTACTATGAACAGGGTCACTTGTCATACTTTTTTTTCCTATGATGTTATTTAAAATTGAGGAATTCTCTTTCCCAAACTACTTCAACATTTACTTTTTACTTCTTATATTATTACCCTCCTTATGGAGAGCATGATGTGGACTTCAATCATTGCTTTATCAAGAACCTATAGGTATAGACATATGGAGATGTATGAACATGATGGATGGGTGTAGTGAATGTGGGGGATGGTATCATATATACATAAGGTGACATATAATTTGTGGGGGATGGTATCATTAATTACTCATAGAGACCAGCCAATTTACATGTTAATATGTTGGCAACAAAGGATACCTCCTCCATAATTAAAGATAAAATACACGTATTGAGTGACATATGTGAGTGACAAATTCACTACCACTACTTCTACCTCATGGGTAGAGTCTTTGGAGAGCATTTGCCATTTTGAGGATACACAAAATACTATAGTGTAGGTGTGGTCATATTTGGAGGATTTTGGATCATATACTTGATAGATGGGAGTGTCTATCTACACTTATATTTAATTGTAGATAAAGAATGTGTGGTTTGAAGGACCATGGTTGGTTATTGGCCTTACATTAAGGTTAGATATGTAGACACCCCAATCTATAGTTGTTTTCTTTGCCCTAATCTGGATACATTTTCTTATTCTCTCACTTGTGTATTGAGATATGAAAATTCTGTTATGCATTATCAAAGCTATAAGGGATCCACTTTTGATGGATGGCTATAAATAGATATTTCTTTACAATGGTATGTGTTAGAATGGACTTTCCAAATTTCTTAAAGTGGGAATGTTTACTAGTTAGTCTTTTCAGTGGTTTTAGTATGAGAGATTATCCAACATTTGCTTCAAGTGTAGCATGGTGGAACATGCTTTTACATCATGCACACCTCGTCAATCGATGCCAACTACTACTATAGTTGAGAGCTCTTGTCCTTTAAGCCTAATTAGGATAAAATGAAGGGCCTATTTTGATACAGGTGGGTGCAAAGGATCATTATGATAAGAGACAAGGACATGGACCTTTGATGATAGTTTAGCCAAAGAAAATGAGACTAATTGTAGTAACAAATAGAGAAGGACTATAGTAAGAAAAGATATAAATAGGCAGGAGGTAAGAAAACAAAACAAATATTAATATACAATGTAGGTAATGTAGAGAGGTATGTTATATACCAAGAAAGAATGGTACATTTTATGTACATTCAAGCCGAATTGAGTATAAATGTAGGGAAAGTTGAGAGAGGTTCAACCTATTGCTAATAAAAGGCACAATCCATTAAGCAGCTTGGGTGTAGAGGATGGTCCTGCTGATTGCTCACATAGTTTTAGAATTTGGATAACTGTGTTAATTCTTATGCAATTGTAGTCCATCAATTGATGTAGATCTACTTGGTTCCTGTGAATAGGGCAAAGGTATTGTTGAGTGATTTTTGTCTAGGTAAGGAAAAAAAATGCATAAAGGGTAAAAGAATTTCTTTGTAATTTGGAAAATAAAAAAGCAAATATTGTTGCAAGACAAGTGGATATTTGTATGGACAATGAATGGAGCAATTATTTCACTTATCTAAGAAATTCAATGGCTAACCATATGTTTAAGTTATTACTAGGATCACTTGTAAAGTGTATTTGGCATTGCTCATCATTTTACCTTGATCTAAATAAAGGATACTATAAGTGTGGTAGGTAAGGACAAAGCACTTGTTTGCATTATTGCTTTGGGATTTGTTGCATAAAGCATACATGTCAGATTTATAGATGTAATGGGTTGCTTGAATTGGGACTGCATTTAGATTTTAGAGTAAGCTAGGTTTGAGCATGGCAACAATTGTGAGGAAGGGGAAGAAAGATAGCTTTTATACTAGTTATGGTTAATAATGGCCTCATAAAGTTATCTATTGCTCATAACAAAGGCAAGTGTTAGACATGGAATAGGGAGGAACTACAATTCTTGGTGTTATACTCAAGGGAGCTTTGTTTGAGAAGCTATAAGCTATTATGGATTTCATCCTATGTGCTTAAAATTTTGCCTAGGGAAAGGTCAGTCAACTTTGTTGGCTATTGTTATATAGACTAATGTGAACACTTATTATATGTCAACAACTCTAACATTACCTTAGAGTCTCAAAGCATTAGTCATTTAAAGAACTATTATGCAAAATTAGAGCTTTTTTGGATCTTTGTACTACAACAAATTCCAACTATATGTTATGGTTTGTTGGCTTTGAGAAAAACATCACATGGTGGACTTATATGAATTTTGTTAAATTATTTATAAGGACAAGTGTTCCAACCTCAATCTGGCCTTGTGTATGTATAACTAAATCCAATGAGTAAGTTATCATGAGGATTAGCATCAATGGAGACTAGAGTCATTTCTTAGATCAAAGTAATTGGCACTCAAGTAGAATGTTGACACAGTAATATTGCCTACTATGATATTATTTTTAGGGTGTGGAAGGAGATTGGTTAAGCAGGAGTTCAACAAAATATGTTGAATCTATTACATGGAAGTTGTTTCTTTACATATATAACTATTATAGATAATATAGTTTCAATCTTGTGTGGCTTTCTTTTCTCAACATCAATTGATGAGAACCTTGAATTACGAATGTATGGATCAACCACTTTGGATTGTAATATGGGTTATCAACAAGTAATTTTGATTTGGGTGGCCACAAATAAAGTAGCATTCAAAAATGGGTAGTGGTGAGCACCCTTCACATCTTGAGTTTAGAAACTTTTTTGATGTGTTTCTAAATGGTGACTTATTAGCTATGGTGTAATCTAAAGGGGAATGGCTTTGTCTAGAGATTGAGTGAACAAAATTTAGGAGTGATTACTATGTTTGAATCTATCGTTTGTTCCATTTAGCCTCACTATTGTGTAAGATAAGACGTAAAATGCTTTCTTAAATGCCACAACATGGTTAAGTGCTAGAACTTTACTTCTATTTCAAGTGTGTATTTGGAATGCTTTGCAATAAGTTTCAAGGATTTGTGCAACTATGAATATAAAGTAATAATAGATTTAAATGGTCTTTTGAAAAGCCACTAGTACGTTCTCAAAATGGAAAGATTAGGTACTCCAATATGCTCAGTAGGTGTGACCTAATTGAGAGTCAAGTTGTGGCATTATTATGCTATGTTTACATGTGGTTGCTACATTGATTGGTTTTCAATGTACTATTTTGATTATTGATATGATAGATGCATCACATGTGTTTTTTTCATAGAGGGAACTACACATAGTTAGCTAAGTTTCTATCTTATTAAGATAAGCTTCAGGAGCATAGGTCAAGAAAACCTATCATATTAAAACTTTGTGATCAATTTCATGAATTTTCTTAGTTCTATGTATGTTCTAAAATTTTAAGTCTTTAAAATATAGATTTGGCAATGATTTGTTGTGTAGGAAAGAGAGCCATTATTGATAGAGGCAATGTATTTTTACTAATAAATTATTATTTCATTTTTAGTGTGGGATACCTATGGGATCAAAGTAGTGAAATCCCATAGTTACTTGTAGCATTTGGCAAGGAAGGATAGGATCTTTATTGGTTGTTCTTTTGGAAACTCATGTGGAAACCATTAATTGGTATGAGGTGGATCAAATTTTTGTTAGAAACTGGAACTACTTTGTTCAATCTTGGACAAAGTTTTCTAATGGTATTGTAGTATTACGAAGGAATTGGGCCGAGCTTTAGATTGTAGATTACTCCTCACAGGTGGTTAGTATATAGGTAAGATCTGAGAGTAATAAGATTTCAAAGTGTTGTGTTATGTATCTTCAAAAGACTATAAAGCCTACAGACCAACTGGAACAAATTGAAAAATACTATAAAGCTTTGTGGGATACTACTTTTTGTAGGAGCCTTCAATGCCTTCCTTGCTTAAAATGAAGATAAAGGGAAACAATTTAGTTGTGACTAGTCTCAGTATGAAGTTTCTAGCCTTATTCATGATTTTTATCTAAATGACCTTTGTTTTGTTAAGAATAAATTTACTTGGTGCAAAACAAGGAGAGGAATGCTTGCATCCATGAAAGATTGGATAGGGACTTTCTAAATGTCCATGATATGATAACCTTTCTGAGTACCACTGTTACATATCTCCTTTGTATTGTCTCAAAAAACTATGTATTACTTATACTGTTTAAAAAAATTAATAGGAAAAACTAAAAGAAGAACTTAATTTGAATGAATGTAGTCATACTTTCCCTAATCAACTAGTGTAGACAATGTAGCTTAAAAAAGGGCCATTAGGGGAAATCGATGAATAGTCTACCATTAAATTTAGCAGAGCTTTGACAGTATTAAAGAAATGTTGTGTGGAAAAATTTTGAAGCATTCTCATTATCCTCGCCATTTGCATTAATAAATCTAAGAGCTTCAACATAACGGACCTACAAAGCACTTAACTAAGTTGGAACATGATCTTCCAAAAAAAATGTATTGCTTCTTGTGACATAGCCATGGCTTAAGAAGAAGCATGGTGGGGTTGTCATGCTAAATTTAATTGGTCCACCCTTGGAGATAAAAAAAATGTTTTTTTCAAGTGATAGATACCTCTTCTTCGAGGAGTAATTACATCCACAAACTTCAAAGTGTCATTGGAGAACAAGTGCCCTCCAAACACATATTAAGGAAATTCTTATGTAATTTTTCAACATGCAATGGTGTAGCCATGTCCAATGTGAGCCTCCTCTACCTTTCGAGCTTTTGATAGAATAGATCTATGGAAGTGTCCATAAAAAAAAATAAATTCCTTAGCATGGATGTTATCTCATATGAGTTTGTGCATGGTTATCAGAAGATCACATAAGTAGACATTGTTAAAATAGTGAAACATTTCTTAAAGATGGCATTATGCCGAAAGGTTGGAATTATAGACTGGTCGTACTCATCCTTGAAGCTCAAAGAGCATCCAAACTTGAGCAATTTTTTTATTAGCTTCTACAACAAGATTTACTAAGTAACGAAAAAAATTGTAAGAAACCTGCATATGCATCATGCTACTCAATCAAATAATCTAAGAATACCAATTGCCACAACAAAACATTAAAAAAAGCTTTAATTTCATTTTAAATAATGTTAAAACTATGTGTCAAAATTCATGATAACGTCACCATTGATGATAAAACATATTGTCATGATTAACATAGTGTTTGTTATTATTCCTATTTACTAATTAGCTCTCGCATCAATTCTTAGCTACACTATTACAGAGTTGAATGAATTGTTTCTCGTCACTTATGGAGTAGATAAATGACAATAAGATTACACATTATCCATCATAGGAAATGATTACTGTGTATAAAGATTATAGGGGACCCGAATTTCATAGTTTGTGAAACTGGAGGTCAGCTTTGGTTGCAAAACATTATAGGTGATCTATTTTTTGGGAAGAGTTTGTGCGGGTTTATTCCTTCATCCACAAATTCTTCATGACACATAATACATTCCATATTCTCTCTAGTGCATCTCATAGATCCAATTTACTTAAAATTGCAACCCTCTTGACCACAAACAATATAGTTTGGTAGAATGTTGTGAATAATTTTGTTTCCTTTTGTTGGGTAATTGGCTTAAAATCCTTCCCATTTCCACTTGGTCAACCAACCTTAACATGGATGTGGAGATTATAACATTTGTAATATAGCTAGTTAAGGACCATAGGTTTGAGATCACAAAATGTTTTAGAAGTTATTCCTACTTAATTTGGTATTTTAAATTTTGTATTCTCCTTGGGCTAAATTAAATGAAATGGATGTGCTATAATTCAATTTGGGAGAGGATACAATGGACTCTATACAATAGCTTGTATATGAGCTATAATCCATCAAAGAAAGTGGTCACATGAGTTTGGAAAGTGCAAGTGCAATCTCAAGTAAACATTTTCCTTTGGAGATTAGAATTAATTCCTACTCGCCTAACCTTTTACAAGAGGGATTGGGATATGTGAACTTTTTATAAGAGGGATTGCCACACTTTTTTTTGAGTGCCATATTGTGAAAGAACTCTTGTCAAAGTAGCTTTGCGAAAGATTGCTTCATTTTTTGTGGGATTAAATGTAAGGATATCACATCCTTCTTTGAGCTCCTTTAATAGATGCGTATGAATGTGCAAATGACTACAACTTTTGATGCAATCAACTATGATTCTTTATCATTAGTCCACCTTTGGTGTGATAGGAGTTTGTAGGCACAAGGGAAAAAGGTATTCAATTTTACTACTCAATGAAACATTTGAATTATAGCTACTTGCTACAAGTCTTTGATTACATCAAGTGGGTCTTTGTAGGCATTAATGGGCCATTTATTACAACATATCAAAGACCTCCAATGGGTTGGATTAAATTTAGTTGTGACATAGCTATGCATGACAATGTGAAAGTTGGAATTGTTATCGTTGCATGAGATGACATACATAAACCTAGTACTATTACTAGAGACACCTTGGCTTCTTGTTTAGCTTTTATGGTGGAGATTTTTGCTTTTCTGAAGCAATGGAACTTCTAGGAATTTTTGTTCATATGTCATCATAGTGGTGATTGAATTAGATTCAACTATAGCTATTATTATAGTTAACAAGTAAGTTTTGTCTAAATCAAACAATATTCTAACTATAATGTCAATACATATGTCTCAATATGAACTTCTTGAAACAATCCCACATAAAGCACCAATGTAATTGTGCTATAGATTAGGTTGTTGATCACACACTTTTGTGTGATTTTGTTTGGGACTTGGGAATGGCTCTTCCCAGGTCACTTTAACTTTGTCTTTTTTAAATATTTTATATATCGACCTCCTTGAGCATTGTATGATGTGGCCTTTGGCCATTACTTTATCAAGGAACCCAAAGACTTTGATTTCACATAAGGTACCATTGGAGTACAAGGAGAAACTTTCATTTATCCTTGGTTGACATCATTTGTGGTGGACACATGGATGAGATCTGATTATCTTCAGACCAAATATTCATTCTTGATTAATGAAAACATCATTAGCAAGATGGTGATTTATCTCACATAAATGAAAGAATTGCATCTCCAAATATGAATTGTGAATGGTCATGGCATTCACTTTTCTCAAATGCAACACAATAGGATCAAAATTCTATGATGACATCCCATGCTAATGTGTCAAGAGTCTGACTTCCTTTGAGCACCCTAATTTTCTCAAAGTAATGATGTTTAAGGAGTGACCAACAAGCTAAGGCTAGACACATCATCAAAAAAAGGAGCAGGAGGGGTGGTCCAATTAAAAAAGGACTAACTAATAGACCCAAACAAAGGTCCAACTATGACCTTAACTACAAAAACTTAAATATATACTACTGGAGTTGAATATACCCTGGTTACAAGTACCAGCCTTTGCCTCTAATAGACTCTCTTTAAGGGATATATATTGTACTCATTTTAATTACAAATTCATGGAGCCCACTATTATTATATATTCACTACCTTCTTATGTGTAAATTAGGTAATTTGTGTGCTTAGAAATTCGTTGGATGTGACAATCATCTGTTAGGCTCCCTCTAAAAAATTGAACCCAAATTCTCTATCATATGTCACCACTATTGTAGGCCCAAATCCAACCATCAAACATTTATATGCAAGAAATTTGAATGATTTTCATTAGCATAAAAGTCATGCATTTTACCAAATCAACTTAAAATGTTAACGAGGTGAGTGAATATAAATGCTACCCATCCAAATGATAGGGTTTAATGCATATATTAGCCCTGGAATTATAATGGTTATTTGAGCAACATTTACCATCAGGAAAACTATAATTGATTAATCAACCATTAAAAGCTTTATAGTCTAAAATTATTCATTCATGCACATGCATGGCTTAATCTTTGAGAAAAAAATATGATTATTGATAGGATCAATTAGGTATCAACAAAAAATTAAATTCCGTAATATCACTTCTTGTGATTATTGATATGTTCATGTCTGGCAATGCTCCATAATGGAAGAGTGAATGATCCAATGTTGAGATGCCATACCTTCAATTTCAAAACATTGCCTTTTGATAATAGCATTCTTCGATGACAACCATTCATGGTGAAGAGTGAATAACAAAAAGTGTAATTTCCAAGAAAAACCAACATGTTAGCAGGGATGATTATACATTCAATAGCATTATAGAATTATAACAATTCCTCATAGGAGAAGTGTGTTGTTAACAAAATAATTTAATGGAACCTATCCATCTAATAAAAAAGTAGGAAACATATGAACCTCCTCTTTAAGAAGGTTCAATTACATGGCAAAGCCTTGCACATAATGCACGACCATACGAAGAGGTAACGAAGTCATAAGAAGTAGCATCACAAAAAACATCTATTGTGCAAAAGAGGTCTCAATCCAATACAATTCTATAGCCCAAATAGCTTCAAAGATATACAATAAGAAGCATAAAGGGTCTAATTAAGGATGACGGCCAAGACTAGCACCCAATTGGTCTGAAATGAAACAAGCATTAGAAAAGTGGCATAAGCATACAAATGATCCATAATGGCATGCACGAACCATTAAAAGGACAAAAAAAATTATCCCTTTTTAATTGAAGATATTTATCATAACTTACATATCTACAAAAATTTTTCTCAAAGACAACAAAAGGAAACCAAGCAAACTATGTGCTCAAAACATGGCCAACCACCAAGAAACATCATGTTAATCACTTTAAAAATTTGCAATTCCAGAACTAACAAGTCGCATTTGTTGGGCCCCCACATGCATACGAAGACACAACATGCAAGTGAGGCTTGACACTATAAGCCACATAATGTAGAGCCAACAATAAGCTCAACAAACAAATGGTTGCGTGAACTTTGCACCACTAAAGTTTTAACTCGACACAGGAAAATACCACACCAAACAAAATACAAAGTGGCAAAGAAGGTTTGATAATTAGATATGACACCAAGTCAAGTCCCAATTAAAATGGCACCTCATTCCTCCATTAGCAGTCCTAAACGATGACAACTGTTGAAAAGAGTAACACATTTCAGGCACAAAATGAAGTGTGTCAAGAAAGCCACCACACCAAACAATTGAATACCACCACATGTAACACTAGAAAGGACTGGGGCATGGATAAGAAGGACACTACATTGCACACATGGAAGAAAAAAAATGTCACTACAACATGAGTAAAATTACACACCACAATTCACAATGTAGAGGGTGAAGAGCAGAACTTCAAAAATAAACAAGTATCCCAGTCAACATAGAAATAAGTTATCATAAGGCACAAGTTGATTTTTTTCCACAACATGAATAATGTTGATGTTGCAATGCACCAAGTGCTTTGCCTTACTTGTAGCTTTGGTAGTTTGCAACTAATGTGGCATACCATGAACAAAGTCTAGCACATATTGCACCATCCAATTCTGAGTTCATTATGGGTCAAATTTTGCTATGCATTGCCCCTTGTGGATTTCATATTGCAATAATTCTATGAAAGGGGAAGTCTACAAGAAGGGTACCACCTTATCCTTTATCCAACTACTGGCAATGTAAAATCTCCAAAAAAGGTTACTTTTCCATGAGCAAAACAACCTCAGCTCATGGCTTGGGCCATAGACATGCATTCACAAAACCCTATACAAATTACAACACTATGTTATAGTTTGTTGTGAGCCATACTGTGGCAAAAATTACCCCTTGTAGATTGCAATTTGCAACAATTCTATAAAGGAAGAAGACAAATCTCCCAATAGAGTGACACCACCGCCATACCCATGTAATGAGAAGTAATGAATAATGTATAAAAAGTGAAACTTTTTGCCATACATAGAACCATAATAGGCTACTTTAATAAAGTGTGTGAGTAATGGAGGGAAATTTTTCAACCCTATGTGATGGCTTTAGGTTTGTGGTGATCAATCAACTATGACACAAGGTTGGGTCTCAATGGAACATTACAATTTGTAGAAAGAGGAAAATACTATAATTCCTACATTGCACCATCAAAGTTTTCCAGAAACATTGTGAGGCATTTTAACATTACACCTAGACAAGCCTCCAAGGGGTACGACATGAATCTTTTAGTACCACAAAAAGTTTCATACAAAGTATCAAACAAATTACAACTTCATCTTCTACATGAAATATTAGAATAAATAGAGCATTTAGAGTAAGCAAAAGAGTAAGCAAGCAAGCAAGCCTACAAGTGAGCAAGGTGTGTTTTGAAACTTTTAGGATGTTGATGTCTTGAAGGGGATGAATATACTACAACAAATGGTAGGATCTCAATGAATCATTGTAGTGAGGCTATTGTACCACTTACAATCCCTTGTTGCAAATTTATGTCATCTACAAGGGATTCTACCCATTGTTCATGCTTAATTGCCATTTCTTATAGTGCTAACTTTCTAAAACATAGGGTGAGCCCATGGTCATGTACCCATGGGCTACGAAGCCATTACTATTTGCTAATAAGTGAACAAAGGGCCTAAGCATCACATTTAAGATTGGATTCTACTTAAAGACCTTTAGTTATAATCCTACACAACACAACTTCACACAATCGGCTTTTAAGCCAAGTGTAATGAATAATTGTGTGAATTAATAGTTTCTTTAATACCAGATTAGTTGTTATGATGACACATTCATCAATCAGGTAAAACTAACTTCTCTCATAGTGGTCCAAACCTAGTGCACATTCTTAATTGGAGGGTGAAAAAGCCAACATTTCAGGAATTGTTCTTCACAATGATAGGAAAAGCCAACATCAAAAGATAAAAAAGCTACATTGCTATGAAAGCCTGGCAACTACAAACTAGTTACCATTATGATAACTTTTCTATCACCTTTAGCTTCAAATTTTGAATTCCTAAAGGATTGATAGGCCTTGCTTTCATGGTTTGTATTCACACTAGAAATTAGAATCACATGAGATTTTAACCTTTTGTTCCGCATGATTTTTTTTCTCATTGATCAAGTTAGGATGCCTTCATTATCATTTAATAGAAGTTCCATCACAATCAATCTCCCACTTAACAATGTGCTCTACTAGATAGTTGACAAGGGTAGCACAAATCTTAATTAATCCATTCATGTGCATGTCAAATTAGATGATGATGTGTTTTTCTACCTTAAGATAGTCATGGTGGCTCCCATTGTTTATTTGTGATTTGTCAAATATTTTCACTTTAATATTTAGAGCACTATGAAGAAATCTCATTCCATGAACATCTTTAAAGCCCATCTCAATGTGCAATTATAACAAAATAGTTAGATTCCTCATGTTTTTACTAATTCTGAGACAATTATTCAACACTAAGAAAAGGGCCTCATTGGAGTTGCTCCAAATTTTTCTGCTAGTTGACATGCATCAACCAACTCTATGTGCATAAGTACCTTGAGTAGTTTTGGCACAAGAAATGGCTGCTTGTTGGAATTTATCTTCATCTCGAAATGGTTTAGTGATAGTAAAGTTAGACAAAGACAAGATTAATGATAAGTACAACTATAAATTTTTGCTTGATATGCTAAAGCATTCATGGTTCCTGAATCTTTGGTGTTAATGGATTGAGTCATGCATCAATAAATTAAGATTTAGGATTATGTTTAATGGTATTTACCCTAAGTGGATTGAAGCTGATGGGGTCTTAGGTAAAGGTTTTCACATTCACCCTACCTTTTACCATTGTGCATGTGTATTTCACTCAACTTATTCTATTCTAGGTGCAGTAAGCTACCTCTATTGAGATTAGGAATGGCCATTCTCCCTAATAATTACACACCTTCCATATGCTGATCACGTCATGATTTATGCATCAACGATTTGTGTTATAGGAAAGATCATTCAAGACATTATGAAGCTATATGAGCAACATTTTGATTAGATGCTTAGTCTAAATAAATCCATATTATTATTTAGCAAGGGGATGGAATGAAAGTGAAGGAAGAAGATAGTAGAAAATTTACATATCAGTCATGTTGTAAAATTGAAATATCTAAGCAAAACTACTACTTCAAATTTGATATTGATTAAGTTAAAAACTTTATGTTAAGGTAGATGACCAAGTCTTTATGAATGGCAAGACATATTGTCATGATCAACTTAGTGTTAGCTACTATTCTATTATATTACTTAGCCTAATACTTAATCCTAGGTGACATTATCACTAAGTTGGAAATATTAATGCATGGGTACTTGTGGAGTAGTTCTAATGTTAGCAACACACTGCAATATGCCTAATAGGAATCAATAAGTTTTCTTAAGGAGTATGGAGGACATAGAGTGCACAGTTGATTGACCTGATAACTAACACTTATAATAAAGCGTTGTAGTTAGGTTATGGATTGATATGACAGGTTATGGGTATAAACATTAAGATCCAAGTATTTTATTACAATCTATACCTTCTATATCTCATGTTGTGCATCACATACATGTAAGTTACTTAGTATTGTATAACCATGGATCATTGATAGCATGATTTAAAAAGAGAGGTGGATGCATGAAGCTATAGCCTCTTACTTGCTCCTAGCTATCAGCAAGAGGGATCAAGATGTTGGTGTTATGTCCATAAGGATGTAATGTGATAGAGGACAAAAAAATATAGCTTATGAGAAGTCCATAGGAGCCCAAACACTTTGATTTCTCATAAAGTGCATATTGATTCTAAAGTGTGACATCTTCCAATTTTTCAATAATATTATTTACGGTTGAGAATAGGATGGTAACTATTAGCCTTTCAGCCACAAATTTTCATTATTGATTAATGAAAAAATCCTTGCCAAATGTTTTTGCAATGTTTCACCTTTCAAATGAAAACATCCCTAGCACCATAAATGCCTTCCAATGGATCCTCATTAAGGGATTTAGATTAAAAACTCATTGTAATTATTAGACTCATGGAGCTTGATATTTTTATTTATTATCATTATCTTATGTTAGGATTAAGTAATTTGTGTACTTGCTACCTTCCATGGATGTGATTGCCATTTTATAGGCTCCCTTTATGAAATCCAATCCTAATTCTCCATCACCCATCACCAGCATGGTAGGCCCATATCCTACAATACAAAGTAGAGAGAAGAAATTTGAATGATGCTTTACAAACATAGAGGCCATGCAATCTAATAAGGTGTCATGAATCTTTAAGGTGTCGAGAGATAGGATGCATCAAGCTTTTACCTAACAAATGCATCCGTTATAAAAGTCCAAGTTTGATGCTTATATTAGCCTTAAAATTACTATAGTTATCCAAGTAGCATGTATCACAAAATAAATAATAACTGATTTATTGAGCTATTCATTGTTTGGCGTTTGTAAATTGTTCATACTTACACATGCATGGCATACTCTTTAAGACAAGTACTACTATGAAGGTCAACCAAGAATAAATATAAAGATAAGGCACTTGGCAACACCTCATATAGTTATAACATTTAACATGTTTGGTGATATAGCATAAAGGAAGAGAGAATGATCCCAAGTTGGGATACCATCCCCCAAGTTCCTAAACATTGCTTCTTCACGATAGCATTCTTTGATGACAACCCTCCACAGAAGAGAATGATGATTAAAATTGAGTGATTTCCTCGATTGTGTCGACACAATAGCAAGAAAAATAATATGTTCAATGGAGAAATGGAGTGCCTATAGTTCCAACATGAGAGAAGTGTTGTGTCAATGAAATAAGTGATTGGAACTAACCCATCCAATAGAAAAGTAAGCAACATATGAACTTTCTCTTTAAGAAGGTTTGAATACATGATAAAGCCCTACACCAAATGACAAACAATACTAGAAAGTAGCCAAGCATAAGATACAACACCACAAAAAACATCTCTTGAGCAAAAGAGTCTCATTCCAATTTAATTTCATTAGCCCAAAGAGCTTCAAAAGTATACAAAAAGAATCATAAAGAGATCAACTAAGGATGAAGGCCTTGGCTAGCACACACATGGCATAAGTATCAACAATCCCTAGAAAGGGGATACTATCGTACAAATGATCTATATTGGCATGAACAATTTAAACAATAACTAAAATAGTTAAAAATTAGTACACATGCCAAATTAAAGATGTTGAGAAAACTCATATAATTACAAAATGCTTTGTCCTATATCAATGTCAATATTGCAAGAAAATTGCAAGCTCAAAAGTTCTCTAACCACCAAGAAAAGCTATGCTAATCACTAAAAAATGTTGCAATTCCAACACTAATAGGTCCAACTTGTTGGGCCAGCCCTACTGCATGCATCGAAAGACAACGTGGGGGCATTGCTTAACACCACGTGCTAAACCATTCAGAGGCATCAACATGTTAAAATAAGACATTGCTAAGCAAAAATTGCACCATTGAAGCTTCACTATTTCTTGAGAAAAAAGTGCACAAAACAAAGGCCAGACTGACAAGCAAGGTGTGATAGTGCTACATTGCAAAAAGTCAAGTCCCTATTAAAGTGAACAAATTCCAACATTAGATGTCTTGAGAGATGATCCACAGAACATCAATTTGAATACTTCACTGGACCATTCAACTGGTAAAAGCAACAAGTACTATTTTCAAAAGACAAGTATTTAATCAATATGAGCAAAGATTAACACTTACTAGGAATTTCTCATTAAAGACTAACAATTACATTGATCTATCCCTATCGCAATGGAATTTTTATAGATTATCTAGACCTTTTAACCAAGGTAATGTATTAAGTTAATACATCAATGCATTGTATGTTCAACATAAAATATATAAGAGCATCATAGATCAATTATTACCTCAAACTTGTATGGCCTAACCTACCATAGTTTCTATAAAACTTTGGTCACAGGGCTTGCACACCACATAGCTTGTTAGCAAGTTGAGGACCTATTTGTTAACAAACTTAACCAAAAAAATGTCTCAAAAAATGGAGAACGACAATGCACCATCACAAATGAAGTCAACAAAGGGCTCTTAATCTATCAATCCTTCTTATGTCTGGACCTGATAAGTTTGCATGTGTTGAGCTAAATTATGGTACATGCTCAACTTCTCTACTCCTTGTGTTTTCCTTTCACATTTTATTTAAGTTTCAACTTGGCAATCATGCTCCCTCAAAACCCAATGGTGGCATGTGGCTACCATAAACTTTAGCAAGTTCAGGTCTTATTTCTTCACTAAATTATACAGGCAAAATCACTCCACCAACAAAGAAAGACTATGCATCAACAATTATGGAATCAAAAAGAAGCTCTCAATCTATCAATTCTTGCTATATCCAGATCTAATAGGCTTTTCTATGTTAAGTTAAATTAAGCCATAGGCTACACTCTTCAGGTGCCTATTCATCAACTTATTTAAGTTTCATCTTGTGACCATGCCTCCCTTGAAATCCAAACAAGAAAAATATTCCTAACATAGTTGATGTACTTAAGAAGCTAATACAAATAGATGAATAGATGATTGACATGCATAGGACAACCTTTACTTGATCTCATACAATATTTGACTTATCAAAACAACTTAAAGTAGGCATGTGTCTCAATAGACTTTTGAGTAAGTCATTTAAAAGATTCGAATATGAGGGGTTTCCATTAATTTTCTTTTCATTTAGGAAGGTTTGACATGCATCTAATATGTCTCCATCTAATGTGTCAATGCAAAATGCTCCTATTTTTTCGTATGCAAAAAAATATGACTTATAGTGGAAAGTCCTAAGCAATTAGAGAAAGAGGAAAAATGTGCTAGTGAGAGCGGGAAAGTGATGGAGAAGATAGGCGTCATGGTTTAAGACGATGGATAGTAGTATAGCCTAGAAAAGTAATGATTATTTCAAAAGGCATAATTAAGGAGGATTGGGAATGTAAACTTCAAAAGAATGTTGAAGAATATGGAAAAGGGAAAGTTTGAAAGAATTATAAAACCAAGATATATAAGGAGGTCAAGGTCCAATGTTGATGGGAGAAAATGGGGTACATCAACACTCGAGTGGATTCCTAAAACAAAGACCATGGGAGAGAAAGAAAATATTACAAGCCTAAATATAGAATAAGATCAAGGGCTTAGTGGGCAAAAAGGTGTAGGAGAGGACAAGATACAATGGAAATTAAGCATGGAGTATTCCTTAAGTGGGTAGGGTCAAGAAGAGGAGAATTCTAGCTAATTCACCATAAAGGAGTTACCCATATCTCAAGATGTGGGTAAATGCTCCTAGGAATATTATAATTATACAATGCACATGATATGGATTAAAGGAAGATGTTATACCCTAGTAGTTAAGATGTTTAATTTCCAAATAGTAAAGGCTATATTGAGGAGAACTAGCTTTAATAATGTTTGCTACTTCCTTATTCTTGATGATGTTATGGTGTGATTGAATTTTGTTGTAATTTTGGTTATTGTAGAAAAATTGCTATTGTACCACCACTATAAAAATAATTGAGATGGGTTATACATTTATAGTTCACTACTTACCATCACATGGAGGTTGCTTATTTGAAACATATTGGGAAAAAATGGAAAAGTTTTGTAAGTTTTTGAGAAAGAGCATGCTACAAGAACCTCAAAATAGCTTTGAAAATGGTAGTAGGCTTCTCAAAATAAGAATAAGCAAGTTTGAACTACAGGAAGGAATTGAACTATTTGAAGTGTTATGTACCTAAATCATGGGGACACTTTTAATAGGTGTCATTGATGAATGTTACGAAAGGCTTTATTTTGTAGAATTGTAGGAGACAACATGAGATGGCTTCATTGAATATTGAACTTAAGTGTGCTATTTAGTAAGGGTAGAATGGTAGAAGTGTAGTACTATAATGGAGATGTAATGTAATTAGGGGCATCTAGATTTATTTTCTTAGAAGTCGAATTTGAGGGAAGGTTAGGGTGCCAACTTGAGCAAATGTTTAATGTTATTAGTTGAGGCAAACACGATTTGGATGCATATGAATGAAAAGAACTACTTACATGTAGTGAGAAAAGCTAAGGATGAACCGACAGATTAGCGATACATCTTTGTTGCACAAGCAACTCAACTTACATAAATTCAAAAAGTATAGGTGCTTTAGCCATCAAAATTTTATGTATTGAGGGGCTTGACAGAAGTTCAAATTGTAGCAATTCCATACAAAGGACTTGGGAAACAAATCGTGCATCTTTGTTTTTTAGGCTTTCAAATCACATAGGTTTGAATATTTTGGGAGCTTTGCTATGCAAATTTTCTATAATTATGAGCCTACTAGAAGTGCAAAGTATATGTACAATGGGGTAGAACAACAAGTTTCTAATTATTGTATTTATAGGAGGAACCAAGTGACATTGCTTTATTGTGTGGGAGGAACAAGTAGAAGTCTATTTAATATAGTATATATGAAAAATGATACAAATGTTTGCTCTATAGTTATCAAATTTGAAATGTTTAACCAATTGAGAGAAAAATTGAGCAAAATTGTATGGCCAACCTGGTAAATAGATCTATTAAATCATGAAGTGTATCGAGAAGTGGAAGTAATAAAAAAGGTAGTGGATGATAAACTATTGCAATTGTAAGGTATAATGAAACCTTAATGTTATCATCGAAAGAGTAGAGTGCAATTCACCACCAAACCATGGAAGCAAAAGTATGACAACGTATATAGAAAGAAACATCTTGGGATTTACGATGTGATAATATTTTATAAGAGAACAGCTAACTATTAAAACAATCATTGCAAAAGGCTAAGACATCAGGTGATTTCTTGGAATATATGGTGTATAGTCAAGATAGAAAATTAAATCAATAGAAGAAGATTCACATATAGGATAGAACATGTCTATGGGAGTTATGGTAGTAATCTAAATATCCAATCCACTTTGTGATGTTATTACTCATGTAGGGTTATGTTGTCTTTGTTATTATATATTAGCTACTTCGAAATCCTTTGTGTGTTTATTTATGTAATTATAATGGTGCCACGTAATTTTATATGATTGTGTTAGATGTTTGGAATTTGTAGGGAATAAGGGAAAGAAAATTGTGGGCTTTTCTATAGCCATTTGTAAGTGAAGATGGTGTATCAGCAATTGCTTTGCTAGAGACTAGAGTGGACAAGTTCGATAAGCAAGGTGTAGAAAGATTTCTTGGTAAGAATTAGGACTTCTATGTTTAGTTATTAGTGGGCATATCTAATGAGATCATTATGCTATGGACAAATTGGGTGGAGTTAGACATTGTGAAGGGCTTATAAAAAGTTTTGTTAATTCAGACAAGCAAAAAGTAAACAAGCTTAATGAAGTTGTGTCAAGTAAGCTTCCAAGGATTCTGCTACTCATAGGGTGGCATGGGATCAATTTAGAGAAATAAAAACACTTGGAGGCCCACTAATTGTTGTCAGTGATATTAATTGTTTTTCCATAGAATAATACGAAAGGAAGAAAAATGTTGAGTCGATAAGTGTAGCTTAAATTCTATAGCTTCTTTGAAGATATATAGCCAAGTAACATGGGTTTCTCTTGAAATAATTATAATTGGTTCAATAACAAGGATGATAGTGCATGCATTTATGAAAGATTGGGTAGAGCCATTGTGAACATTGAGGGTTTTTAGTTATGTCGAAATATTACCATATCACATCATCCTTGCATTGGCTCAATTTATTTTCCATTACACATTCAACTCAAATTGTAGCATGTTGAAAGAATGGGTAAATACAACCAGTTTAAAAATGTATGGTTTTCTTTCCCATATATAATGAATATTGCATAGATAGTTTAGAGTACAATAATAAGTGCAAACTTGATGGATGGATTGTCTACAAAATTTTGTAAAGCAATATCAGCTCTAAGATAATGGATTTATGCGAAACGACAAATTTTCCTAATAGAAATAATCAGTTGGAGTGAGACATTCAGGTGCTACAAATCAACGAATTTGAGTAAGGATTGACTCAATAAGAGCACTAGCTATTGGGTCAACACATTTTGTCTTTCTGTGGAATGATGGGCCTTGAGGAGACGTGATGGTGACAGCATGTTAAGCAACACTAAACATACATGAGGGATCATAAAATTTTTTAGGTTATAGCTACATCTATCTTTTGGAATAACAATATTTATTAGCTTAAAATCCTATGTGGACTTAATGGTTCCTTGTAGTAAACCAGAGGTACACTAGGGTAGCTTTTTAGTTCAAAATGGCAAGTGATAAGTATTATATTCCACCTACTACCTTTTATATTTGCAGCCATATAGATGTATTGGTAGACAGTAGGAAACATTTAATAAGGCATTGATCACCGATGATGAAATTAGCTCTACTATGAATTCTATCAAGAGAAACATGACTCCATGAAGGGATTACATCACAGTTGATAAAATGCATGGGTATTGGAGATTACTTAGAAAACATTGCTAATACTATGAAATAAATTTTTCATGATAGAAATTTGCCAAAGAAATAGAAAGACACTTTGATAATACTAATTCAAAGGTTCATGGTGCTTCAAAACCTAAGCATTTTAGATCATTTAACTTACATAATGTCGTTTATAAAATTGTGGCAAAGATTATGGCAGGTAGATTAAAGATGGTGCATTCTAACATTAATATAATGAGCAAGCTACATTTGTTCTTGGTAGAGCTATTTCACATAACATTTATTTGACACAGTAGATGGTAGCCAATATGACCACATGAAGAACAAAAGAAGGCTTATGGCACATAAGTTGGATATAGACTATGTAATTATGGGTCATAAGTAAGGATTTCTTCTCTTACTACATCTTTTTTATTATGTTTGAGTATCTCACATTTCTTATCCCATACCAGGATAAGGATGGTACCACATTAGGTTCAGGATTAGCCCATCCTCCCCTATGATAATACATATTTTATATGTTGATGACATCACAATTGATGGATCAGTAATTTGTGCCATACAAAGGAGCATTTAGGACATTATGGAGTAGTATAGACATCACTTAGGTTAGGTGGTGAATTCTAAAGAATCTATTATATTATATAACAAGGTGATGGGACTTAAGTAAAGGAAGATGATAATGAATAATTACATATGTGCTAAGCCACTTAATTTGAAATATCCATGCTAACCAACTATAGCAACTAAACAATAGAAAAAATATTACAAATTCATGGCTAATTGTATTGAAAACTATGTCAAGATGGATGACAATGTCACATGGATGACGAGTCATATTGTCTTGATGAACAAGGTATTAGTTAGTATTCTTGTGTATTATATAACTCACTCATTAGTAAAGAGTGCCATTATTATAGAGTTAGAGAAATTATTGCACCATTACCTTTGGAGTAGTTCAAATGTTAATAACATAATATATTAAGTGAACGAGAACATAGTAACTCTTCTTAAAATTAAGAGGTTGTCAACCAGATAGTCAGCATTGATTACAAGCTACAATAAGAAGATTATGGCTAGGGAAGTCCATTTATGGGTTCCATCCTTTAAGTTGAAGTACTTTATGAAAAAATTATTTTTTCTTCTTATGGTGCATCATTTGCAAGTAAGTCATTCTTGTTTGACAAGTAGTCCGGCATCCTTCTTATTGCTTCATAGCTAATGTATCTTAACATGAATGTGGACCATCTAATGGTTGTAATAGAGTTGTTTAAACATCATGGTGTGTTGGATCACAACAAAATATAGAACTTATTTGTACATAATTTAGCATTTTGATTCTATAATTCCCTCAAGATAAAGCAAATGGACCAAAAATGCTGCACTTCTAATTGAGATGAAGATACAATGCTGTGCTCAAAGACTGCTTACAACACTATGCATACAAGCCAAAATTCTACTAGGAAGGACGTCACACTGATTCAAAAAGTGTTGGTGTAGCTTTCGATTAACATCTTCTTGTGTGATTATTGTTAAATCTTCTTCCTAATTGCTCTTGGATTTATGCAAAAGAGACAAAGAAGTTAAAGCTTTATCAGTGGGGTTAAAATGGGAGCTTCAAAAGTGATAGTTTCAAGATTAGTATGGTGAATGGCAAAGTTGTTTTTTTATTAATTGAGCTTCTTAACTAGATGTATGTGAATGTGTTGGTAGCAAACTAATTCTCATATCATTAAGGTTGCTACTTTGCTATTATTTCACATTTGGCTTAACAAGAATTTGCAAGCATAAATAGAAAAGGTTCTTAGTCTAGCTACACTCGAATGAAATATTCGAATTACTACTACTACAATTACTACCTTATGCAACTCTCCAACTTCATCTAATGGGAGCTCAAATGGCCTTGATGAGCTATTTGTTACCTCTTATTGGACTCATCCTTTAATAGGTTGGGTTAAAATAAATTTTTGATGTATTTATGAAATATGATCTCATTATTGGAATTGGTATTATTATTTAAGATGAAATGAGTAGGTATATTACTATTGTAGGAAAAACTTTGGTTTCAAGTGCAACTTTTGCCTTGTAGACTATTGTCATTCTTGAAGCAATGGAACACCTTAGAATGCTACTTTGTAAATACCAACCCTTCAGTCTTAACTATCATTTCTTATGGTGTTCGTGCCATCCAACTTTTTACGTCATTCGGTGGGCCCTATGTAGTATGCACTTCGTGTGTAAAGCCCTTATTATTGGAAAACAGGTGAACAATAGACTTAAGCATTATATAATAGCATAGACTATGAGTTTAGGGAATTTAGGCATAATCATACATAAAATAGCTTTTTTCCACTACCTTTTCATCCAATTGTGATGACCAATTGCATGAATCAACCAATCCTCTTATACTAGTTTTAATTACGATCACAAGACATTCATCAAACTAACTTATGTCACAAATATCTAAACCCAACTTAGTTCCTTATTGGTAGGTGAACAATCAAACACTTGTTGAATTCTACTTCGCAATGAGAGGAAGAGCCAACATCGAAGGATCAAAAAGTAATGTTGTTGTGAATGCTTGTTTGACATAATCCAACTATCCTTATGGCAACTTTGCTTACACCTCTAGCTTCAAATTCTAAAAGCTTAAATGATTCATAAGACACACTTTAATGGTTCATATTTGCATTAGAAATTAGAATCAAATGAGTTTTTACACTTTTATTCTAGATGAGTTTTCTATTCTCAATGAGCTCATATTTGGACAGTTGTCATATGTTTTTGCAAAAGTTTCACCCTAGCCAAGTTTCCATAATGCAACGTCTTCTACCTACATCAACATGCAAATGTTAGACTCGTAGCCTAAAGGACGTTATGGGCCCTACCTCAAACTTACAAAATAAGTAAAATAACAATAAAAGTAGTAGAATTCAAATTCTATTGTCATGTTGAATCTAACTTAGGCTAAACCTCTGAAGTCATTTCAAAAGGTTAGACTAGAGTGAAGCTCAATAGACTATGGTTTTGCTGGATAGTAGATAAAGACATTAGAAATATCATTAATCTCTTCATGAATGTCACAAATTAAAAGATGACATGTTTCGATACCTTAAGAGAGTCATAGTTACTCTTGTCATTTAGGCACGTGATGTTGAATTTATTAACGTCGATATTCAAAGTGCTAAGTAGAAAAAACATCACATGAGCATTCCTAAGGACCATTAAAATTGCCTACTTTAATCAAATAATTTGATTCGCAATGTCTAAAACAAAATAATGTAAACAATACAAGAGAGGAGTTTTGGAGTTACAAAATTATATTATGTTTGCAAAATTTACATTTTGAGATATTAATGGGATTGTGTGTAACATCCTTGAACATCAAATAAATTAAAAATTAAAAGGTCTCATAAAGGATACCAAAATCCTAAAAAATTTCTAAAATTGTAAAAATAATATTTAAATTGATGGAGTTTAGCTAGATGAGTCCAATGACATTTTGTTTTGCACCATCAGATAATGCCCAGAATTCTAGTGAATTACCAAAGTAATTAAATATAAACAATAAGAAATTATTCTATTAATATTAAGTAAATATATATTTAAGTTAAAATGAGATAAATTTTAAAAAATATAAAATAGCAAAATCAAGGGAATGTTTTTCATATAATATGGGAATTAGAGTTTTCTAGTAACATTAGTAAACCAAAGCAAAATACTCTTAGAAATGGGATAAAGCTTATAAGAAAGTTACTATTTAATATGTGAAGAAGATTTTATTTAACATCATCTAATGCTAAACAAGATATAAATCAAAATGACTCATAAAACATAAAACAATTGTAAAAGAAATCTTAAAAAATTTTAAAATGAATATTCCATTAGATAGAGCACATTGGGAGGTGTCTGTTGACATTTGTTCCATCTCAAATTAACATTTTTTGAATTACTATAAATTAAAAAAAAATAAAAATAACATAAATAATAATAAATTATTTTTTAATAATAAATAAGTATATATAAAAGCTAAATTAGGGTAATTGGGATCAATGTAATATAACCAAATCAATGATATCATTTAGTTATATTAAAGAAAAGCTTTTAACGGAATTTGAGAAATTGTATAGAAAAGCTTAATTCCAATTTATGAAAGAGATCAAGTGCAACGTCCTCAATCATCAAATCAACTATCACATAAAATATCTCATAAAGCAAACAAAATTAAAAAAATTAAATATTAAAAAAATTAAATATTAAAAAATATTAGAAAAATAATAGTTTGTTGTAAAGAGTTTAACAAGAATAGACCAATGGCCTATTTCATTTTGATCAATGCACTTTTTGAACTACTAAATAATTACCAAATTAATTATGCACTAAAAAAATAAAAATTCATTATTTTGATATATAGCAAATAAGTATGAAATTGAAATGTGATAAATTATCATAGTATGATATAATTGAATTAAAACAAAGTGAAAGTCACATGCGAAGAGATTTAGAGTTCCATTGTAACATAACCAAATGAAATAAAAAAGAAGAAATGAGATACTGATACTTGAAAGATGTATTCCAAGAAAATTAGGAGATTGAGTATGAAATGCTCAACCATCGAAGCAAGTAGAAATTAAAAAAGATCTCAAAAAACATGTTGAAGCATGAAAAAATTTTAAAAAACGTAATGATGAATACTTTATTTGTTAGAGCTCATCTAGCTGAGCACAATGAGATTTGTTTTGCTTTGCTAGGACCTCATTCATAGTTATTGTAGAAATTAAATATATATTAAAATTGAATTGTTATAAATTATAGTAATATAATACATTAAAATCAAAGAAATATCAATATGCCATGGCAAGAGAATTATTTTTTCAAAATAATATGACCCAATTAAAGAAAAATATTTTTAAAATAATTTAAATTATATGAGAAAAGTACTTTCTAGGATACTAAGGATATCAAGTTTAGCATCCCTAATAACTCTGTTAGAAATTGATTGAAATGTCCAGTAAAACTTACCAAAATATTAGAAATTAAAAAATTATAATATAAAAAAATTATTTAATATGATAGTGCTTGTTGAGACAAGTCAAATGATGTTCGTTTATTCTCAATTATATTTGTCCTATAAATATTAAGAACTACAAAAAAAATTAACATAAACATTAAATAAATATTATTTTAATATTAACTAAATATATGTAAATGGTGAATACTAGAAAAATTAAAATAATATAATATAATATAATAAGTTTAAGATGATGTGAAAGTCATACAAGAGAAGAATTAGAGTTATATAATAATGTAACACAATCAAGTTGAAAAATTTTAATAATGAGATAAATGATAAAAGAAAACTACTTCTCAAGATAGTAGCGATCTCGAGCATAACATCCTCAATTGTCAAATCAATTATGAATATTGCGACTTACAAAATTAGAAAAGAATAAATAATAAATAATTATTTTTTTAAAATTAAGTATATATATATATAGTAAAGCTAAAATGTTTTAAAAGTAAAATTAAACCAAAGCACTATGAACATCACATGACAAGAATATTAGAGTTACATAATAATATAACTAAATCGAAGTAAAATATTTGAATCAATGTGAAAATATGCACCTAAAAGTTGAATTCCAAGATATTAAATACATTGAGTGTAACACACTCAATCATCAAATCTGGTATAAATCAAAATAACCCATAAAACATGTCAATCCTTTGTAATAAATACTTAAAATTATAAACATAAATATTTAATTTGATAGTGTTTGTCAAAATGAGTCAATTGACCATTGTTTTACCTCCATTGGACATCATTTAAAATTTTTTTGAATTAGCTAAGTACTTAAGCATAACTAATAACAAAGTATTTTATAAATATCAAGAAAAAATATACTAAAAATAATATAATTGAAGTAGTATAATATGACCGAATTAATATGACGTAAAGGTCACATGAGAGGAGATTTAGATTCACACAATAATATAACAAGACCAAAGAAAAAAAAATTAATAAATATGATATAATGGACAAGGATGTTTGATTTCAAGATATTGAAGAGATTGAGGGAATCATCTTTGAATATTTAATCATCTAAGAATTGGAATATCTTATAAAGTTTTCAAAATCCCTAGGAAATAAAATATATGAATATATAAAAATGAATATCTAATTGTATAGTACTCAACGAGATAGATTAAATGACATTTATTTCTTTTCCGTCAAACATCTTTTGGATTTTTAGTCAATTACGAAAGGAGATAAACGTAAATAAGGGTGAGTTATTATTTGAACATTACCAAAATATATATTAAAGATTAAATAAGGGGAATTAAAGCAATGTAACATAATCAAAGAAATGTGATGTAAAGGTCATATGAGAGGAAATTTAGAGCATGTACTAAAATAGAAAAATGAAACAAAAACATATGAGATCGAGTGTAATAGCTGCTAACTAAAATCAAACATGAATGAAAATATCTGATAAAGTTTTTTAGAACACTATAAAATAATAATTAAAATTATATATACATAATTAGATAGAGCTTATAGACACTAGTAAAACAACGTGAGATTTCATCTTAATTAAACATTGTTTATAATTACCAAAATTTATGGAAGTTAATAAGAAGAGAAAATAAAAAACAAACGATCTTAAATTGAAGCAAATAGAAATCAAAGCTAAGATTTGATAAATTGAAGCAATGTAATACAAGCAAACATTTGAAGAAATGACAAAAATCACACTGTAAAGCAACATTCCAACATATTCAAATGTTGAATTCTAACATCCTTGATCATACTATCATGTTTGAATGAAAAAGTGTCATTAATCAAAGACAACACTTAAAAAATACAATATTTAAAAATTTTAAAATGAATGTTTAATTCAATATAGTTCTTCAAGATGAGTGCAACTACATTTATTTCATCTCGTTTGGATCTCATTTTGAATTACAATGAATTCTAAAGAAATTAAACATAAATAGAAAATACTTTAATATTAAGAAAATATATATTAAAAAAAATGATAAAAGAAAACATATGTAGTATAACTAAATTAATTTGATGTAAAGGTTACATGTAAGCATATTTACAATTGCATAGTAACATCATTTAATCAAAGAAAAAACCTCAAGAAATAATATAAATTATATAGAAAATTTACTTTCCAAGATACTAAAAAGATCATCTATAACATCGTCAATTATTAAATAAGCTAGAAAGTAAAATATCTTATAAAATATATCAAAATATTATGAAATAAATTTTTATAAATATGAAATTTATTTTTAATTGGATATAACTTATTGAGATGAGTCCAACGACATTTGATTCATCTCAAAAGGACCACATTTGGAGTTACTATGACTTTCTAAAAAATAATTATAAATAATAAGAAATTAATATTTTAAGATTAAGTAAATATCTATTAAAGCAAAAATAAGATAAATTAAAGAAGTGAAATATATCCAAGTTAAAGTAATACAAAGGTCTCATAGAAGGAGATGTAGACCTATATATAGTGACATAACCTAATCAAAGTAAAATATTTGAATAAATTAGATAAATTATTTGGGACGTTATATTCCAATATATTAAGAAGATTGAGTGCAATGTTATCAATCACAAAACTAGATACAAATCTAAATGTCTTATAAAACATGATAAAGTCTAAAGAAACATTTAAACATAAAAAATCAATCTCTAATTAGACAATACTCATCGAGATGAGTCAAGTGTCATTTTTTCCCCTCAATTGAACTTCATTTGAAGTTACTACTAATTACAAAAGTAAATAAGCATAAATAATAATAAACTATTACTTAATATTAAGTAGATATATTTTGAAGTTGAAGGATGATAAATTAAAATTATATAATATTACCAAATCAAAGTTGTATAAATGTGTCATGAGAGGAGAGTTAGAGTTTCATAGTAATTTAACCTAATCAAAGCAAAATGTTAGAAGAAATAAGATAAATAATACAAAAAAGTTGTATTCCAGGATATTAATGAGATCAAGTGTGAAAACATCGATTACCTAATATGGTATGAATCATAATTTCTCACAAAAAACATCTAAAAATAAAAAGAATTTTTAATTAAATAGAGCTTATTTAGTGAAATTCATCAATATTTGTTTTGTCTACACTAGTCCTCTTTTAGAATTTCAATGAATAAACACAAAATTAAACATACATCATAATAAATTAACATTTTAATTTATTATAAAAAAATATATTAAAGTTTAAAGGAGATAAGTTGAAGCATTATAATGCAACCAATTCAAAATAAAAATTTTTAAGAGATAAAATAAATTTTATAAGAAACTGCATTCTACGATGCTAAAGGCATTGAGTGTAGTATAATTGTTCTTTACTTTAGGTGCAAGTCAAAATATTTAAAGGACATGTTGAACCCATTGGGAAAAAAACATTTAAAAAATAAATATTTTATTGGATAAAGCTCATTGAGACATGTAATTACTATTGTTTTTCATGCTTAGTGCTTGTTTGGGATTTTTATGAATTTTCTAAGTAAATATACATAATTAATAATAAATTATTATTTCAGAATTAACTAGTTAGATATTAAAGCTAAAATAAGATAAATCAAAGGAGTGTAACAAAAAAATCAAAGACATATAAATGTCACATAAGGAGAACTATAGTTTCATAGTAATATTAAAAAATCAAAATGAAAAATTTGAAAAACTCCAATAAATTGCTAGGAGAAGCTGCATTCCAAGATGCTAAGAAGATTGAAAGTACAATCATATATCATCAATCTAGTATGAATAAAAATGTCACACAAGTGAGCCAAACCCTAAAAAAAATTTAAAAATAAAAAAATATATTTAATTAGTTAGACTTCATCGAATTGAATTCAAAAGGGTTTTTCAACTCAACTATAACTTTTTTTGAATTATTATGAATTATAGAACAAAATTTCTAGAAATAATAACAAATTATAATTTTAGTATTAATTAAATTCTTAGTAAAACTAACATGAGATGAATCAAAGCAATATAATATAAAAAACAAAGCAATATAGTACCCATCGAAGAAGTAATTTTGTGTCACATAGTAATATAAACATCCTGATGTAAAATAGGTCTGTGGGAATCTCATAAGATATAAAATGAAACAAGCATTTATAAATGTTTTTAATATTTGAAAATTTTAATTTTTCATAACTTCTTCATAGAAAAAATTTTATGTTTGTTGAAAACATTCATTAATTTTTAATTTAAATATTTAATTAAAAAAAATGAAAGTGCAATTAAAATTATACACCAAAATTTTTAGGTCATTTAGTCCAAACTAGAACTTCCATTCAATCTTATTTGAGGTCCAAAAAAACTCCATCTTTAAGCAAGTCATAAGTTAAGGTTTTTCTTTACAGTTCTCCTCCAACCTACTTATGGTTTTTCCTTATGATTTACCTCAAGCCTACCTTATATTTTTCTTTATAGTTCACATCCAAACTACTTGAGGATTTTTCTTATAAGTCTCCTTTAACCTACTAGCATTTATGAGTTCTTATATAACTTGAGCTTTCGAAAACTCAACCCTACCTTAGGTATTTATGAAATCAAATCAAATATAGGCTTTTGCAAATTTCAAGCCTCCCAACCTAAAAGAAAAGGAAAATACAACAAAGAAATTTTTTTAATAAAAACATACAACTTTTTGTACTTATTGATTGATGAAAATAACAAGGCATAATGAGCTTATAATGTTGAAGAGAAGTGATTAAATGAAATATTGGAAGTGTTAAGCTTAGCTAGAAGAATTTTAAAATTGGAGTTATACCAAGCTATAGTTTGTTCTTATGAGAGTTTACATAACCAAATATCATGTAATTCTTTTGTGTGATATTAAAATAATTTTTGCAATCATTTTCCATTTTGTTAGTAATGATTAGGCTTTTATAAAAAAGTTTGATCAAAGTCATTAGAATGTTAAAGAAAATGCATTTTAAAAGCAATTACCAAATAACTTTAACACCTATTCCACATATGTTTGAATATTTCTTTCAAAATGATCATGTAATAGCTTAAATAATGGCTAGGAAATTAGCCATTTAGTGGGATTAATTAGTGTTTTTTGATGTAATCAAAGGCAATTTTGGCCATTTAATCATAGACTCTGTGAGTGGATGTGTTATGGATTGTGTGATCAAGATAGATCAGATCTAGTTCATCTGATACCATCAGATGTGACCCACATCATTAGATTAATCAATGATGAATTTGTGAATGATTTTAGTTGTAAGATTCAAAATGGATTAGTTGGAGTTGCATGATTTAACAATATGGAAAAAAATCTTACCATTCATTAAATTTAGGTGAGCCTATGGCCACATAATCTGAGCTTTAAAGACAAGCTTATATGCACATAAATTATACTCATTGAATGGATGATCAGATGGTAAACAATCACTCAAAGGCACTAAAGCACTAGATTTGGTTTTAGGATTGCATGCTAACGTAGATTCTGCTTGACCTTTCTTTGTTCTTGTTGGTTTGCTAACTTTAGGCTTGTAGGCATTCATAAGCGCTTGGTTGGCTGTTGAGCTTTTTGCTTTGATGTATGCTTAGGATGTGGCTGAGATAGTTTTTCTATTTTATTTATAAAAGTTTAAATAGAAATATTTTTTTGATATAGCCAAAGTTTAATATGAAATTTAATAAAGATATATATGCAAAACAAAACAATGAATGAATTAAATGAAATGAAATGCAATGGTTTTGACATTAAGGAAAAGTTTAGGTACAATTTGAACAAAATAAATGGTTAAAAAATACTAAGTTTCTTAAATCAAGGAAAGTTTTAAATAATATTTTAAGTGACTTGAATGGAGACATGTGCTTTATGGTTAATAATCAACATGCAAACAATTTATTTCATAATGAGAAAAAACTATTTTCAAATTTGATGCAAATGTCTTCAAACGTTGAAACTTGCTAAACACTCCAAGACACTTTGAAGACAACTAATTCATCTTGTACAAAATTCCATGGCTTATTTTTTAAAACTAACCCTAATTCACACTAAAACAATCCCATTATGAAAGTTTTAAATAAGATTTTAAGTGACTTGAATGGAGACATGTGCTTTATGGTTAATAATCAACATGCAAACAATTTATTTAATAATGAGAAAAAACTATTTTCAAATTTGATGCAAATGTCTTGAAACCTTGAAACTTGCTAAACTCTCTAAGACGCTTTGTAGACAACTAATTCATCTTGTACAAAATTCTATGGCTTATTTTTTAAAACTAACCCTAATTCACACTAAAATAATCCCATTATGAAAGTTTTAAATAAGATTTTAAGTGACTTGAATGGAAACATGTGCTTTATGGTTAATAATCAACAAGCAAACAATTTATTTCATAATGAGAAAAAACTATTTTCAAATTTGATGCAAATGTCTTCAAACCTTGAAACTTGCTAAACACTCCAAGACACTTTGAAGACAACTGATTCATCTTGTACAAAATTCCATGGCTTATTTCTTAAAACTAACCCTAATTCACACTAAAACAATCCCATTATATTAAAATAGTATATATTTATGGCTTGACTTATCAAACACAAGGGTGACATAACACATCTTCAAACATAAAACCAAGTATGAATCTGAAGGACTCCTAAAACATGCCAAAATCTTAGAAAACAAAATATTTAAAAATATGAAAATAAAATATTTAATTATATAGAGATATTCAAGTTGAATCTAATGATGCTTATTTCATTTCCATTGAATGAAATTGCAAATTACTATGCATAACCAAAATAACTAAATACAAATATAAATAAATTATTATATTAAAATTGAGTTGATATATTAAAATTGAAATAAGATAAGTTGAAAAAATGTAATATAAGAAAATTAAAGTAGTTTGCAAGGTACACGAGAGAAGAACTATAGTTTCATAACAATTAAACTTAAACTAAATGAAGTATTTAAGAAAACGGGATAAATCGTGTGAGAAAGTTGCATTACAAATACTTAGGAGTTCAAATGTGATATCAACAAAAATCAAATCACAAATGAATAAAATTGTCTTAAAAAGTGTGTAAAAACCTTAAAACATAATTAAAAATATATAATCAAGACGAGCCTAGCAATGTTTGTTCCATCTTGATCTCACCATGTTTCTAAATTCTTTGAATTACCATAGTGGTGAGATAAATTAATATTAATTTAATATATATTAATCCTTAAATGAAATAAATTTAAGCAATGTAATATAGCTAAATCAAAGTGAAGTAAAGACCACAAGAGTGGAATTTAGAGATACATAGTAGTATAAATAAATAATCAAAAAAAATTTAAAAAATGGGATAAATTCTACGGAAATGTTATGTTCCAGGACTAAGGAGATTTAGTTTAACATCCATGATCATCAAAGTGTTAAAATTGGGTACACCTCATCAATTCAAGGCCAATGATAATCATTTTATCGACATTTCACTTCATTTATAATCCCTGTGAATTACAAAAATAAAAACACATAATTATAAATAGTTTTTATTTTATTATTTAATAAATATATATTAATGTAAAAATGAGATACAATAAAATAATGTGATAGAAAAAAATTAACAAGTGGTAGTGATCACATTATAGGAAATTTGGAGTTGCATAACAACATAACCAAATCAAAGTAAAACTTTTGAAAAATGATAAAAGTTATGCTGGAATTTTGCATTCTAATAAACCAAGGAAATTGAGTCTAACACTATCAATCCTAAAATAAGATACAAATGAAAATGCCTTATAATTAATATATGAACTTTAGAAAATAAAATTGTTTATAATATAAAAAATAAACACTTTATTGGATAGAGCTCACAAAAAAGAGTCTAATGATATTTATTTTTCTAAATCATACCTCGTTTAGAATTATATCTAACTACAAAAGTAAATAAGAATAAAAAAATTAATATTTTAAAATTAAGTAAATATTTATTATATGTTAAATAAAACAAATTTAAGCAATATTATGCACCAAAGCAAAGCAATGTAATCGTCAAATGAAATGAGATTTAGAGTTATACAATAATACAACTAAAATAATGTGAAAAATCTAAAGAAATAAGATAAATTATATAGTAAAGTTTCATTTAAAGATACAATGGAGATTGAATGTAACATCCTCAATCATGAAATTAGATAAAAATATAGATATCTAACAATGTGTGCAAATATTATTAAAAATAAAATATTTAAGAAACTTATCAAAATAATAAATTGGATAGAAATCATCGAGACAAATCCAGTGATGTTTATTTCATCTCGATCACAGATCTTTTTGAATAGTTATAAATGATCAAAATAAGCAACCATAAATACCAATACAAGTATTTTTTAAATATTAAGAAATTATTTATGAAGTTGAAGTTACACAAATCTAAGTAATGTAATGCAAAGTAATGGAAGAAATGTAAGGGTGACATTAAAGGTGATTAGAATTACATATTTTACAACAAAATCAATTCTAAAACTTTTAAGAAATGACATAAATAATCAAATAAAGTAGCATTCAAAGATACTAAGGAGATCAAGGGTAATATTAAAGATCATTAAAATAGGCACTGATAAAAATATATCGTAAAACATGCCAATGCACAAGAACATAAATTTTTTAAAAATACAAATATGATATTTAGTCGGATAGAGCTCATTGGGTCTCATCAAATGACATTTGCTTTGCCTTAAATTGATCTTTTTTATAATTATTATGAATTATCAAAGTCAATAATAAAAATTAATAATAATTTATTATTTTAATAGTAAGTAAATATATGTTAAATTTGAAATAAGATAAATAAAAGAAATGTAACACAACCAAATCAAAGTGATTCAAAAGTCACACTAGAGGAGATTCTAATTGCATAATATTATAGCCAAATAAAAGTAAAACATTTGAAAAAAGGAGATAATTTTCATAGAAAAGTTTAAATCCAAGATGCTGAAGAGATCAACTTTAGAATATTTCAAAATATGAAAATGTATTTTATTTGGTAGAGCTCATTAAAATGAGTCCAATAATAATTATCTAATATTTATTGAACATCATTTAGAATTATCATGAATTACCAAATTATTTAATCATAAATAATAATAATTTCTTTTAACATTGGCAAATATATATTACAACTAAAATGACAAAAATTAGAATAATGTAATATCACCTAATGACGACAAAGTAAAGTTTAGGGGAATAGAAAATTAGATTGTCATTGTAATATAAATTATATGAGTAAGTTGCATCCCAAGATACTAAAGACTTTGAGTGAAAGATTACCATTTGCAAACTAAGTATGAATCAAATGTCTTGTAAAGTGGGCCAAGGCCTTAAAAAAATACTTAAAGATAAAAAATGAACTTTTAATTGGATAAAGCTCATTAAGATAAGTCCAATGATGTTTCTTTCAACTTGAACAGACATAGTTTGGAATTATTTCAAATTATTAAAAAATTAAAACAAATAATAATAATTAATTCTTTTTATATTAATTAGAATAATATAGTGTAAAAAAATCAAAGTGATCTAATTATAACGTAGTAAGATAACTTTCAAAGTAAAATAACCAAATCAATGCCAAATATTTTAAAAAGTGAGATAAAAGTTATAAGAAAACTATATTCCCATATATTAAGGAGATTGAGAGTAAAATCCTCATTTGTCAAAAGGCAGAAATTGAATAGCCTCATAAAAGATGTAAAACCTAGAAAATACAACGTTAAAAAAATATATCAACAAAATTTTTAATTAGATCGAGTTCATAGAGAATAGTTTAGTGACAATTGTTATACCTCAACATGACAATATTTTAAATTATAGTGAATTACCAAGATAAATATGCATAAAAATCAAGAAAGTACTATCTTAATAAAATATAAATATCTATTTATAAAAAATGTGATAAATTAAAGAAATGTAATGTAACTAAATTAAGGTAATGAAAGCTTACTAAAAAAGAGGAGTTAAACTTAAGTACCAATATAATCGTATGAAAATTAAAATTTTTATGAAGTGAGATAAATTAGATGACAAGGTTATGTTCCAAGATACTAAAGAGATCGAATGTAATATCCTTAATTATTAAATCGAAGATGAATCAAAAAGTTTATAAAGTGATTCAAAGCTTCAGAATGTAAAATATATAAAAACATAAAAAAATATAGAAAAATAATATTTAATTTGATAGAACTCTTCAAGTGAGTTCAATGATGTTTTCTCTTCATAATCAATCCTCATTTAGAATTATAGGGATTTACCAAAGTGAATAACCTTAAATATTAATGAATTATTATTTTATTTTGTAGTAAATAAGTATTAATCCAAAATGATTTAAGCTTTAGCAATTTAACATAATGTATTCAAAATGATGTGAGGGTCATAGGAGAGGAGATTTAATATAATGTAATATAGGCAAAGTTTTTAAGAAAATGAGATAAACTATAGTAAACATTGCACTTTAAGATATTAACAAGATTGATTGCAACATCTTTAATAGCCAATTTAGGTATGAATAGAAATATATTTTAAAACATGTATTGTTGAAAAAATATTTAGAAATAAAAAATAAATATTTAATCATGTAAGGCTCACAAAGATGAATGGAAAGACCTTCATTTCCACTCAGTCAAACCTTATTAGAAGGTATTACAAATTACCAATGTAAATAAGCATAGGTAATAATAAATTATTATTTCAATATTAATTAGGTATTTATTAATGCTTAAATGTGATACATTGAAGTACTACAATATAACCAAATCAAAGTAACATAAGCTTCACATGAGGAGAGACTTAAAGTAACAAAGCATTATAGCCAAATAAAAGCAAAAAAGTTAAAACAAATGAGAAAACTATTATAGAAAAGTAGCTATAGAAGAAGTTAAGAAGGTGTAGTATATCATGCTTGATCATTAAAGTATGTATGAAGCAAAAAGCTTCATCAAGTGACCCAAAATAATTAAAAATTATTTAAAAATATAAAAATGATTTTTTAAATATATAGAACTTGTTTGGGATGATTCTAATAATGATTATTTTGTCTTAACGGGACCTCATTTAGAGTTATTATGAATTTTCAAATTTGTTAAATAGAAATAATTACAAATTATTTTTTTAATATTAAATAAGTAATATTACTACAAAAAATGGGATACATTTAAGCATGGTAATATAAAGAAATAAAGGTTGCATAAAAGTTACATGAGTGGAGAAATAAAGTTTCATAGAGGCATAACCAAATCAAAATGAAGCATTTGAAGAAATTATATAAGTTTAATAGGAAAGCAATACTACAAGACGTTAAAGAGAATGAGTCTAATATCCTTAATTATAAAATTTTGTACAAATCTAAATGTCTTGCAAATTATACTAAACTAAGACAAAATATCATATATAAAAAATATAAAAATATATCTAACTTAGCAGGGTTCATCAAGTATAGTCTAATGATACTTTTTTGTCTCCATTGGACCTTTTTTTGAAACATTCGAATTACCGATGGAAATACACCAAAAACAACAAGTTATAATTTTAAAGTTGAATAGATTTATATTAATGTCCAAATATGTTAAAATGAAATAATAAATAAAACCAATTGAAAGTCATGTGAGGCTCACAAGAGAGGAGATATAAAGTATAGTAGTATTGTAATTAAGTTAAGGACAAATATTTGTAAAATTATATGACTAAGCTATAGTCTGAGATAGTAAGGTGAACAAATGTAACATTCTCGATTATCAAATAAGTTACAAATCAAAATGACTTGTAAGTATGCCAAAAACCTAGAAAAATGACTAGATATACAAAAGTCATATTTAATGGGATGGAGTTTACCAAGATGAGTCTGTTAATGTTTGTTTCATGTCAATTGAACCTCTTTTGTAATCACAATGAATTACTAATGTAAATATGGATAAAAAATAATATTTTTTTAATATTAATTTAATATATATTAAGACTAAAATGTGGAAAAATTGATGCAATATAATATAACAACATAAAATGATGAAAAGAAGATGTTTAGATTTACACTTTAATACAACCAAATAAAAGAAAATAATTTATGATAATGAGATAAAATAATTTAGAATATTGTATTCCAAGTTACTAAAAAGGTGGATGGTAATATTATAAATGATAAAATTACTTATGAATCAAGAGGTCTAATAAAGAGAAAATAAAATATCTAAAAAATTTAGTTTGATAAAGCTAATTAAGATGAGTTTAATGACATTTATTTTGTCTATATAGATGTCATTTAGAAAGATTATGAGTTACAAAAGTGATTAAACAAAAATAATAATAAATTGTTATTTAAAAATTATTTAAATATATATTCAAGCTAGAAAGAGGTAAACTAGATCAAAGTAATTTAACAAAATAATTATGATTTATATTTCACACAAAAAAATTTAGAGTTAGATAGTGATATTAGCAAATCATGATTAAAAATTTTAAGAAATAACATAAACACTAGCACAATTGTTTTTGAGTTAGAAAGGAGATCGAGTGTAAAATCATTGATCCTAAAAGAATTTCTGAAATAAAATGTTTGATAGTGTGCCAAACATAGATAAAATAAAACTTTGAAAAATACAAAAAATATTGCTTAAATTGTTGTGCCATATTGAGACAAGTCAAATGATATTTTTTTGTCTCAATCAAATCTTGTTTAGAATTACAATGAATCACCAAACTAAACATGCATAAGTAATAATGAATTGTTATACAAATTTTTTAAAATAATATATTTATTAAAAATGAAATAAGATGAACGAGTGTAATGTAATATAACTAAATAAAAGCAAAGGCCACATATGAGGATATTTAGAGATCCAAAATAATATAACAAAATATAAAAAGTATTTTAATGAATTGTGATAAATTATGTAAGATGTTGCACCCAAATATACAAAGGGGATTGAATGTGACCACCATAATCGTCAAAAAGGGTATGAAACTAAAAATCTCATAAAACATTAAAAAAATCATTGAAAATAAAATATTTAAAAATATATAAATGTATATTTATTTGGATAAATCATATCAAGATAAGTTCAACAAAATTCATTTCAACTCTTACTAACCATAACTTTAACTATAGTGATTTAAAAAAATAAATTAAGATAAACAATGATAAAGCTTTATTTCAATATTAAATAAATATTCATTTTAAAATAAAAATATGATTAATTGATGTATTGTAATATAAAAAAGTAAAAAGATGATAAGTTCACACAAAGGAGGGTTCAAGTTACGTAGTAATTCGACAAAATCAAAGAAAACAGTTTAAAGAAAAGAGATAGATTAATTGAGAATGATGTATTCAAAGATATAAGGAGCTTGAGTGTATCGTACTCCATTATTAGGTTAGGTACAAATCAATCTAACTTGCAAAATCTGCAAAAAAACATAGAAAATAAAATATTTAAAAAATAACAAATCATTATTTCATTTTATAGATCTTGTCGAAGCTAGTGCAGCAACATTTATTCCAATCTTATTAAACCTCTTCCTAATAACCAAAAAAGAATTAAACACAAATAATAATAAATTATTATTTTCATAATTAATAAATTTATATTAAATCAATATTCTATAAATTTGGTCAATGTAAAAAATCCTATAAAAGTGAAGAAAATATTACATGGGAGAAGAATTAATATTTTGTAGAAATATAACTAAATCAAAGAGAACAATTTGTAGAAATTAGGAAAATTATACAAGAAAGTTGCAGCTAAAGATATGAAAGACTTTGAGTATAATATCCTTTATTATAAAAACACATGATGAATAAAAAGGCCATAGAAGACATGAAAAAAAATCTAGATAAATTTATGCAATGCAATATAGCGAAATCATTGCAATTGAATGGTTACACAAAAGAGCATTTATAGTTACAAAGTAATATAACCAAATTAAACTGAAATATTCTAAAGAAAAGAGATAAATTTTTTGTGATTGCTGCATTTTTAGTCATAAAATCAAGTATGAATTGAAATTTCTCATAAAGCAAGAAAACAGTTTGGGAAATAAAATTTTAAAAATATAAAAAAGATATTTAATAAGATAAAACTCATCAAGGTGAGTCAAACAACATTTGTTTCACTTGTTTGCTCGTCGATATTAATTACAATGTATAACGAAAGTAGATAAGCTTAAAAATAAAAAATTACTACTCTAATGTTAAGCAAGTACATGTTAAAGCTAAAATGAGACAAATTGAAGTAATATAATGTAACTAAAAAAAAGTGATGTAATGGCCACAAGAGATGAGATCTAGAATTATGTAATAATAAACCTAAAAAAGCAAAATATTTGAAGAAATATGATGAATTGTAGGAAAGTTGTATTCCTAGATACCAAAAACATTGAGCATGGCATGCTTCATCCTAAAATTAGACACGAATGAAAATGGCTCATAAAATATGTCAACACTATAGAAAATAAAACATTTTTAAATATAAATATAAAAAATTAATTGGATGTTGCTTAATGGATGAATCTAATGACATTTGTTTTTTCACCAATGGACTTCATTTGAAATTGATGATAATAAATCTTTTTTAAAACATAAATAATATTACAGTACTATATTAATATTAAGAAGATATATGTTAAAGTTAAAATGAAATAAATAAAATGATTGTAATATAACCAAATAGAAGCAATTTAAACATGACAAAGGACAAGAATTGGAGCTTCATAGTAAAATAACTAATCAAAACCAAAAAATTTGAAAAAATGAGAGAAATGATTTAAGAAAGTACTAATTAATGATACTAAGAAAATCGACAGTATCTTTCATAACCATAAAATTTGGTACAAGTTGAAATATCTCCTAAAATGTGTTAAACTACTTAAAAATAATTATTTGTTAATATATAATAAGTATTTAATGGAATATACTTTGTTTGGTAGAGTCCAATTATGTTTGTTTTGCCACCAACAAACCTACATCTGGATCACAATGAATTATCTACATAAATAATCATAAATAATAAAAAATAATTCTTTTACTATAAGGTAAATATAAATTAACACAAAATATAATATATTAACGTAGTAAAATACAACATAATCATAGCGATGTCAATGTCGCATGGGAGGAATGTTAGAATTATATTTTAATTTAAGTAAATCAAAGTGAAGAACTTGAATCAATGAGATAAATTATATGAAAAGTTGCATTTAAAGATACTAAGGAGATCAAGTGCAAAATCATCAATCATAAAATTTGGTAAAAATTAAAATATCTTATAAAATGTGCCAAAACCATAAAAGATAAAGTAGTTGAATAGAATTAATCTATAATACTCTAACTATTTTAGTAATGCCTTGATTGAACTTAGTTTAGAATTACTAAAAATTATCATAAAACGTAGGAACAAATAATTAATTATTACTTTTAATATTAAATAAATATTTACTTAAATTGAACTAAGATTAATTAAAGTAATGTAATGTCACAAAATTAAAGAGATATAAAGGTCAAATGAAGAGAGATTTAGAGTTACATTGTAATATAACCAAATAAAATAAAACATTTTGAGGAAATGAGATAACTTCTTTTAGAAAATTTCATTTTAAGATACTATGGTGATCATGTGTATCCTTGATAAGAAAATTAGGCATGAATCTAAATGTCTCATAAAACATGTTAAACCCAATAAGAACAAATATCAAAAAAACATAAAAATAAATATTTAATTAGATAGAGCTCAATAAAATGACTCCAATGACATTTGTTTACCTCCATTAGACATCATTAGGAATAATAAAAATTATAAAAAAAGTAATGCATAAATTATAACAAATTATTATTTTAATATTAAGTAAATGTATATATTAAAGCTAAAATAAGATAAATTGATACAATATTGTTAACAAAATCAAACTGATACAATGGCTATATAAGAGGAGGTTTAGAAATACATATTACTATAACCAAATCAAAGAGAGAAATTTTAAAAAAGAGATTAATTGTATAAAAAAGTTAAATTCATAGGTGCTAAGAAGATTGAATATAACATCCCTGATAACTAACACAATTAAAAATATCTTATAAAGTAAGAAAAGAACATAAAAAAATTTAAAAGCACAAAAAAGTGATTTTATTTGATAAAGTTTATCATGACGAGTCTGATGATGTTTTTTTCATCTTTATCGGGCTTGTTTGAAATGACATTGTAATAAATTATTATTTTAATATTAAGTAAATTCCTATTAAAGTTGAAATAAGATAAATTAATGTAATGTTGAATAAGAAATTCAATCTTATATAAATATCTTACAATAGTAGATTTACAAATGCAAAGTAATATACCAAAGAAAAATGAAAAATTTGATGAGCTTCGATAAGTTGTATAGGAAAGTGACATTCTATGACGACATTGAAACAGAGTGTAACACCCTTGATCATAAAATCAGATGCGATTCTAAAATCTTAATAAAGCATGGAAAATTCTATAAAATAAAATTGTTAAAATATTAGAAATAAAATTTAATTAGATTGATCTTGTCAATAGAACAATGTAACTTGAATTGCCTCCATTAGAACTCATTAAGAATTAATGTGAATTACAAAATAAAATTGACATAAATAATAATCAATTACACTTTTAATGCTAATTAAATTTATGTTAAAGGTTAAATTAGATAAATTGAAGCAATATAATATCACTAAGAAAAAATGATGTCAAGGTCATAAAAGATTCTATTTAGAGTTAAATAATAATATAACCAAATTAAAGTAAAACTTTTGAATAATTGAGATAGATTATATAAAAAAAGTTGTATTCCAATATAATAAATAAATCAAGTGTAACATCCTCGATTATCAAATGAGGTATGAACTAAAATACCTTGTGAATTATGCCAAAAACCCTAAAAAATTAAAAAAATAAGTAAAATATTGAAAAAATATTTAATAATATAGTGCCTATCAAGATGAGTTAAATGACAATCATTTCATCTCAATCAATCCATACTTTGAAATAATACAAAGAAATGAAATAAATAAGCATAAATAATATTGAACTATTTTTAAACATTAAAAAAACATATATTAAAGCAAAAAAACTTATAAATAGAAGCAAATTAATATAACCAAATCAATACCATATAAATGTCACACGAGAGGAGATTTCAAGATATATAGTAATATAACGAAATCAAAGAAAACCTTTGATCAAATAATATACTTCTTATGAGAAAGTTGCATTTTGGATATGTAGAAGATTGTGTGTGTCATCATCAAGCATAAAATTAGATACCAATGAAATTTTCCTGTAAAGAATGACAAAACCTAAAAAAATAAAAAAAACTTATGGATATTTACGGAGATAATCGAGATGAGTCAAACAACAATAGTGATGTCCTTATCAAATCACATTTGGAATTACTACAAATTAAGAAAATAATAACAAAATATTATTTTAATATTAAATATTATATATTAAGGCTTCGAAAAGATAAGTCAAAGCAATCTAATATAGCTAATCAAATTGATGTAAAGGTCACATGAGAGGAGAATTATAATTTAATAATAATGTGACCAAAAAAAAGTAAAAGACTTAAAGAAATGTGTTAAACTATATGAGAAAGTCACATTCAAAGGTACAATGGAGTTCAATATGTAGTATTCTTGATCGCCAAGTAAGACACACATCGAAATATCACATAAAGCATTCTAAAAGACTAGAATTACCAATGACGTTTATTTCATCTCCCTCAAATCTCGTATTAATGAGAATTATCGAAGTAATTAAGCATACATAATAAAAAATTATTATTTTAATATTAAGAAAATATACATTTAGTTTTAAATGAAATTATTTAAAACAAAGTAATATAACAAAATCATTGCGATATAAAATGTTAAATTAGAAGATTCTTGGAGTGACAAAGTAATCTAACAAAATGAAGATAAGAATATTGAAGAAATGTGATAAATTGTGTCAGAAACTTGTTTTCTAAAACAAAAAGGGGGTCAAGTATAATAAACTTATTCATCAAATTTGTTGTGAACTAAAATGAGCTATAAACTAATACAAAATCTTTAAAAAGTTTATGTTTAAAAATATCAAAAAGAGGTTTTAATTAGATGGAGCTTTTCATGATGAGTTCAACGACATTTGTTCTATCTCGTTAAGACCTCGATTGGAATAACTACAAATTGCTAAAATTAATTAAACATAACAATTGTAAATTGTTATTATAGTATTAAAAATTAAATATTAATGTAAAATAATATAAATTTTAGCTAATTAATGTGACCATATAAATATGATGTAAATGTCACATGAAATGAGATTTAATGTTGGATAATATATAAGTAAATCAACACAGAAAATTTAAAGAAATTAACTAAATTATATGGGAAAGTTGTCATCTAAGATACTAAGGAGATCGAGTGTAAATCCTTGGTCATTAAATTAAGTATGAACTAAAATATGTCATAAAAATTGCAAAAATCCTATACATAAAGTATTTAAAAATATCAAAAGGAACACTTAATTTGATAGAGCTATTAGAGAGATCAACAATGATTATTTCTATTAAATTAAAAAATTTTTGGAATTACAATAAATTTTAAATTAAATGAAAATAAATAATAATAAATAGTTATCTTAATACTAAATGAAAATATGATAAAGTTGTAAACATAAACAAAATCAATGTAACATAACTAAAAAATTTAATGAAAAGATCACACTACAAAATAATTATAATTTGTTAAAAATATTACAAATAAAAGGAAAAAAAAGAATTGAGATAAATTATAAGTGGAAGTTGCATTAAAAAATAATAAGGAGATCAAGTGTAACATCATCAGTCATCAAGTAAGGTAAGAATAAAAAAAATTATTATGAGTGCAAAAACCCTAAAAAACAAAGTATTTAAAAACATAAGAGTTGAGTGAAATAGATTTCATCGAGACGAGTGCAATGACCTTTCCTTCATCTCTATAAAAAGTTGTTTGTAATTATTATGAGTTACAAAAATAAATAATCATCAACAATAAGAAATTATTATTTTTCTTTCAAAGTAAATTAATACTAAAACTAAAAAGATATAAATTAAAGCAATGTTATATGACCAAATGATTGGATATGAATGTAAAACAATAAGAGGTTAAGTGTCAAATAACAGTATAACTAAATCTATGATAAACATTTGTTGAAGCTAAGGTAAATTGCATGGGAAAGCTGTATTCCAATATATTGAAGAGATAGAGCGTAACTTCTCAATCACCAAAAAAGGTACAAATTAAAAACTATCACAATGCATGCCAAAAACTAGGAAATAAAATATTTCAAAACATTAAAATGAACATTTAATTGGATAGATTTGATTAGGATGAGTCCAACAATATTTGTTTTTATCTCCATAAAGCTTCATTTTCGAACTAATTGAAATTATAAAATTAAATAGCCATAGTAAAAATAAAGATTATTTAGGATAAAATAAAGATATATTAAACTTAAAATATAATAGTTCGAAACACTATAATTTAAATAAGTCAAGATGATGTAAAGATCATATGTGAGTAGAATTATCTTTTCATAACAACATAACAGAATCAAAGAAAAAAGTTGAACAAACAAGAATAATTGTATATGAAATTTGCTTGCATGACATTAATGAGATTGAGTGTAGCAACCTTTATTTTTAAATAATATATAAATAAAAATGAATTGTAAAATGTTAGAAAACTTAGAAACTTTTTTGCAAAAAAATGAAAAGGTAAATATTTAATTTTGTTGAACATTTCAGATGAATCCAATAATGTTTTCCTTATCTTGATCGAACATTTCATTTAATTAATATTAAATGAGATAAATTAAAATAATGAAGTACAACTAATTCAAAAAAATATAAATGTCACAAGACAGTAGAATTAGAGTTTCATGATTACATAATGAAATCAAAGAAAAACTATTTTAGAAATGAGATAAAATTTATTAAAAAGCTTCATTCCAAGACACTATGGAGATTGAGTTGACTTGGTCATTTATTTAAAAACATACAAATTGAGATTTCATGTAAAAAAGGAAACAAAATGACACAAATAAAATATTCAAAGCATTAAAAATGAATTAATTATTTGGTAGAACTCACCAAGATATGTCTAACGATGTCTATTTTGTCTCAATTAGGCCTTTGCTATAATTTCAATGAATCAATAAATTAAATAAAATTACTAAAAATAAATTACTAATTAGATATTAAGTACATATTAAAGAACAAACAAGATAAATGAAAGAAATATAATATAACAAATCTAAGTGATGGAATGGTCATATCCGAGTAAATTTACAGTGAAATAGTGATATAACAAAATAAAAATAAGAAATATAAAGCAATGTTTTAAATTATATAGTAAAGTTGCTTCTACAAATACAAAGGAGATAGTGTGCAATATCATCGATCATCAAATCAATTATGAATCATAATATTTAGCAAACCCTATCAAAACATTGGAATCTAAAATACATAAAAATATTAAAAGGAATTTTTAATTGGATACAGCTTTTAGAAATAAGTAAAATGATGTTTGTTTCATCTCCATTTGATCTAGTTTGGAGTTATTACAAATTACTAAAGTAATAGATAAAAATAAATTATAATTTTAATATAAAGTAATCATATGTTAAAGAATGAATTATATAAATTAAAGAATTGTAACATAGCCAAATAAAAGATACATTAAGGTCCCAATATAGAATTTTGGAGTTACGTTATAATATATTTCTAATAATTGAGTTAAATTGTAAGTAAAATTTTTGTTCCACAGTACTAGTGAGATCGAGTGTAACATACACGATTATTAAATTAGTTACAAATTGAAATGCCTACTTAAACATAACAAAACAATAAAAATAAAATATTTAAAAATATTAAAAAATAATTTACTTGGATGGAGCTTTTTGAGATGTTTCTAATGACTTGTTTCTTCTCCATCAAACAAATTTAGAATTACTATTTATTACCATACTAAATAAAAGTATATTATAATAAAGAAATCTTATATATTTTAAAGCAAAACAATGATAAATTAAAGAAAAATAATAAAACCAAATGAAAGTTTTGCAATTGTCTAATGAATGAAGAATTAATGTTTCATAGTAATATAAGAAAATCAAGGCAACAAACTTGAAAAAATAAGAAATTAATTAGAATAGTTACATTCTCAGATCCTAAGGATAATGAATATAACTTTATCAAAAATTTAACTACGAAATAAGACTTCTTTTAAATTATGTTTAAATAATAGAAAATTAAGTCCAAAAATATTGGTATATCTTTGGTTAGATGTTGTTTCGAATTTTTTTATGAATTTTAAAATTAAATAATATCAAAATAAAAATAAAATTTTATTTTAAAATTAGACCAATATATGTTATAATTAAAATGAAATAAATTAAATAGTTATAAAATAAGAAAATCAAAATAATGTAAAGGTTAGAAAAGAGGAGAATTAGTGTATCATGATAACATAAGCAAATCAAAATAAAACATTTAAAAAAAAAGAGACAAACTATATGCGATAGCTAAATTCTATTGTGTTAAGGTGACTGTATCATCCTTGATTATAAAAACTCGTATAAATCAAAATTTCAGGTCAAGAAGCTAAAATTCTTAAAAATAAAATTCTATTAAATATTAAAATGAGTATTTAATTATTTAGAGTTCCATCATATTTTTCCAATGATGTTTGTTTAATCTCAATCAATGCTCATTTAGAAATACTTCTAATGAAAAAAATAAATAGTGATAAATAACTGATAAACTATTATTTTATTGTTAAGCCAAACTATATTGAAAATGAAATGAGAAAAATTGAAACAATGTAATGTAATAAAATCACTATAGCATGAATGTTATACAAATTGATGTTTAGAGTATGATATAACTAAGTCAAATAAAAAAATTTGAAAGAATGAAATTAATTTTATAGGGAAATTGTATTCCAAGATACAAAGGAGATTGAGTGTAACATCCTTGATCATTAAATTAGATAGAATTCCCTCACGAAGTGTCCTAAGACTTTGGAATATTAAAAACATAAAGAATATAAAAATGAATATTTTGTATGATAGAGCGTATTGAGATGAGTCCATGATCTTTGTTTCATGTCTATCATACTCATTTGGAATTAATACAAATTAAAATATTAAATAACATTAAATTATAAAAAAGGGTTATTTTAATATTAAATAAATGTATAATAAAGTTGTAATGAGATAAATTGAATCAATTGCTATAATAAAGCTGATCGATGTAAAGGTCACACAAGAGATGAATTTAAGTTTCATATTACTATAACTAAATTAAAGTGACAATTTTTTGTTAGACTAGTTGAATTGTATAGTAAAGTTACACTCCAAGATATTTAGAAGAAAGAGTGTAGCATTTTTTATCATCAGATAAAATATAAATTGAAATGCTTTATTAAGCATGCAAAGTTCTAAAAAGTAAAATTTTTAAAGTATAAAAAGAAATTTTCAATTAGATAAAGCTCCTTTAGAATCATTATGAAGTACCTAAATAAATAAACATAAATAATAATAAGTTATTATTTTAATATGATGTAAACAAATTCTAAATTTGAAATGAAAAAAATTGTTGTAATATAATATAGCTAAATCACAGCAATTTTGTTGTCACACAAGAGAAGATTTAAAATGACATAATACTATAATCATATCAAAGAAAAACATTTAAAGAAATGGGATAAATATTTTGGAAAGCATGCATTTCAGCATTCTAAAGAGTTGAAGTCTAACACACTTGATGATCAAATTAGATACAAATAAAAATATCCCAAAAAGCATGCCAAAATCATAGAAAATAAAATATTTAGAAATATTAAAAATAATATTTAATTGGGTAGAGTTTTTTGAGATGAGTCCAATGACAATCATTTCATCATAATTAGACTTTGATTACAATTGCTATGAATTATAAAATTAAATAAGCTTAATTAAAAAAATTTATATTTTAATATTATGTTAACATTTATCTAAAAAATATGATAAGTGGCAACAACATAATACTATGAAATCAAATTATTCTAAAGGCTGCATCAGAGGATAACTAGTGTTCCATAATAATGTAACCAAATCAAAGCAAAATATTTGAAGAAATTACATATATTATAAAAAAACATATTGTTATCTAAGATACTAAGGAGATTAAGGGTAACATCTTTATTTATCAAATAATGTATGAATTAGAATGTCTCATAAATCATGCCAAAACCTAATAATATCTTTGAAAAATATAAAAAATTAATATTTGATTGGATAAAGGTGTTAAAGACATTTAATCACTTTTGTTTTGTGCCAATCTAACATCATTTGAAATTACCATAAGTTCAAAAATTAAATAAACATAAATAATAAAAATTAATTATTTTAATAATAAATAAATATATATTAAACTTAAAATTAGCTACATTGAAGCAATGTAATAAAAGTAAATCAAAGTGATGTAAAAGTTACATAAGATGAGACATAGAGTTACATAGTAATATAAAAAAAATCAAACAAAAATATTTGAGGAGATAACACAAACTATACATGAAAGTTGCAATCTAGAATATGAAGGTGATCGAGAGTAAAATCCTTGATCACGAAATTTAGTTCACATTAAGATGTGATAGAAAACAGGCCAAAACTATAACAAGAATAATATATCATAAACTAAAAATGAATATTTAATTAATCTGCATTCTTTGAGATGAGTCAAATGACATTTATTTCTTTTTTGTTAGTCTAACTTCAAAATTATGAAAATTTACTAAGTAATATGCCATAAAATAATATAATATTTAAAAATATATAAATAAGTAGAAAATTAGATAGAGCTCATCTAATCGAGTCCAACAAAATTTGCTTTCTTTAAAAAGGACCTCTTTTGGCATTATTATGAATTATTAAAATAACTAAAAAATAAATAATAATAAATTATTATTATTATAATATTATATATATATATATATATTACAAATTGAAATAGTATAAATTGAAGCAAAATAATTTAACCAAATGAAAACTATGTAACAAGTCATAATACATGATAATTAGTGTTTCACAGTAATATAACAAATCACATCAAAACTTTTATAAAAATAAAATTGATTATCCATGAATGTTACATTCAAATGTGCTTAAGAGTTTAACTTTGTTGATTCTCAAGTTAATTATGAATCAAAAATCCTAAAGAAACAAGCAAAAACTTATAAGAAAATAATTAAAAATCTAAAAACGATCAATTTATTTGAATAGATTTTGTGATGTCCCTAATGATGTTTATTTTACCTCATTTAGAACATTATGAATTACAAATGTTATCAGTCATAAATAATAAAAAATATTATTTTAATATTAACTAAATATATGTTACAATTGTGATGAGATAAATTGAAATGATGTAATATAACAAAATCAAAGTGATGTCATGGTCACAATATATATATATATATATATATATATATATATATATATATATATATATATATATATATATATATATATATTAAGAGTTGCATAATAATAGAACTAAATCAATGAAAACATTTTGAAAAAATAAGATAAATTATACAAGATAATGGCATTCTGAGATACTAAGGTGAGCAAGTGTAACATCCTTAATTCTTAATTAAATTATAAAAAAAAATATTAAATTATTTAGAGTTCATCAAAATGAGTATAATGATTTTTATTACATCTCCAATAAACCTCATCTAGAATTGTTATAACTGTTAAATTATATAAAATCAAATAAAACTATATTATTATTTTGAAAGAAAAAAAAGATATACATTTATGATGGTATGGGATAAATTGAAGAAACATAATTATAAGGAAAGACAAATTGATTTAAAGATCAAACTGGAGAAGATCCAGGGTTACATAATCATATTGCAAAAATGAAGGAGAAATGTTGAAAAAAAGAGATAAATTATAGAGGAAAGTTAGATCACATGATACTATGGACATTAAGAGTAGCATCCTCAATAGTCAAATCAGTTACTTATTAAAATTTATTTTTACATGCATTAAAACATAGAAAATATAACCCCTAAAATATAAAAAATGAGTCATTAATTGGATGGGATTCGTTAAGAAGAGTCTAGTGACATTCGATTCTTCTTGATCGATCCTTAGTGTTACTATAAACTATGAAAGAAATTGATAATAAATAGTAATGAATTATTATTATCTTGATATTAACTAAATATAAGATTAAAGTTGAAACAAGATAAATTGAAGTAACATTATATAGCTAAATAAAGTGTTTAAAATGTCATAAGAGAGAAGAATTAGAGTTTCATAATAATATAACCATGTCAAAGGGAAAAAAGTGAACAAATAAGATGAAGTTTGTGTGAAGGTTGCATTGCGAAGTACACAAATAATTGAGTTCTACATCATTGATCATCAAATTTTGTATGAGTTAAAAAGTCTCATGAAACATGCCAAAGCTCTTCAAAATAAAATATTTTTAGATATGAAAGTGAATATTAATTATTTCAACCTTATCTAAATGATTCCAACTTTGTTTACTCTATCTATTTTTCTCCTCTTTATAATCATTATGAATTTCAAAATTAGTTAAACATAAACGATGATAAATTATTATTTTTATATTAAGAAAATATATATTAAAGTTGAAATGAGATAAGTTAAAGCAAAAGTAATATAAGCAAATCAAAATAATGTAAAGGTTAAACAAGAGGAGAGCTACAGTTTCATAGTCATGACCAACTTAATGCTAAGCATTTTTTTAAATGAGATAAATTATATGGGAAAGTTGCTTTCCAATATACTATGGAGATCGAGTGTAAGATAATGGATAGTGAATTCATATATAAATCAAAATATCATATAAAGCATCCCAAAACCATGGAAATTAAAATATTTAAGAAATTTAAAATAAATATTTATTTGGATAGAATAAGTCATGGTGAGCACTAATTCTTATTTATTCATCATTAGACCTCAATTGGAATTATTGTGCATTATAAAAAACATTCAACATAAAGAGCAATTAATTTTTTTAATATTATTTAAATATGTATTGATGGTTAAATGAGATAGATTAAAGCAATGTAATCTAACTATATTAGAGCAATGTAATTGTCACACAATAGAAGAGTTTGAGTTTCATAGTAATATAATGAAATCATGACAAAATATTAAAGGAAATGATAAAAATTACACAGAAAAGATACATTCAAGTCTCATGAATTTATAATATTTAATAACAAAAAGTAAATATTTATTTTGAAAGAACTTGTTAAGATGAGACCACTAAAGTTTGTTTCATGTCAAGCTAACCTCATCTGGAAATACGATGCATTTCTAAAAAAATAAGCATAAAAATAATAAATAGTTTTTTGAGTAACCAGATCAAGTTTAAAATTGTTTATCATCAAATCAAGTATAAATCAAAATAACACTAAAAGCTACCAAAACATTAGAAAATAAAAACAATTAAAAATTATAAAAATGGATATTTTTTAAAAATATTTTTTGAGATGAGTCCAAAAAAAATTATTTCATCTCCATCATATCTTGTTTGGAATTACTATGAGTCACAAATTTAATTAAACATAATTAATGATAAATTATTATCTTAATATTTAATAAATATATAATTACATTTGAATGATCTAAATTGAAGAAATGCAACTTAACTAAATAAATTCTTTGTAAGCATCACATGGGAGGAGACTTAATGTTAAATTGCAATGTAAACAATTCAATTTGAAAACTTTTAAGAAATATGACATCATACCAAAAAATTGGACCCTATGATACTATGGAGATCGATTACATGATTCTCAACTATCAAATGATTTATGATTCAAAATATCTCATAAATCAGCTAAAACCCTAGAAAATAAAATATTTGAAAAACATAAAAAATGAATATCTAATTTGGTAGAGCATGTGGTGATGTGTCTAATGATATTAGTTTTGTTTCAATAAGACCTCGATTATTTTATCAAAGTAAATGAACATATATAAGATTAAATTATTATTTTAATTTTATGCATATATAAGTTCAGTTGAAATGAGATAAATTGATATAATACATCAAAATCAATGCAATGTAAAGGTCATATGAGAGAAAATTTAGAGTTACATAGTAACATAACAAAAGTTTTAAGAAATGAGACATAGTGTACAACAAAGTTGCATTATGAGATATTAAGGATACCAAGTGCAATATCCATAACCATTAAAATAGAAAAAAATTGAAATGTCTTATAAGGCCTATAAAAATTATAAATAAGAAAAAAAGTAAATAATAAAACATAATACTTAATTACATAGATCTCATAAAATCAAGCCAACAATGTTTGCTTCATCATGATTGAACCTCATTTGCAACACTATAAATTACATAATTGAATAACCATATATAATAAAGATAAAATGAGATAAATTATAGCAAAAATATAACCACATTAAAATGACAAATTAGAATTGATGACATAAATTTTACCAAAAAAAGTATTCCAAGATAGTAAGAAGTTTGAGTGTAACAATCTGAATCATAGAATTAGATTTGCATCAAATCATCTTGTAATGTACCAAAACTCTAAAAAATATTTAACAAATTATAAAAAAAATATTTAATTTGATAGAGTTAATTTAGTAGAGTTCAATGACATTTGTTTCATATCATTTAAATATTCTTTGAAATTAATATGAATTACAAAATTAATTATACATAAATAAAAATAAGTCATTATTTTAAGATTGTGCAAAATATGTATTAAAATTAATATGATCAAATCAAAGTGAAACATTTAAAAGTATGTGATAAATTATTTTGAGAAGTTATATTCCAAGTTACTAAGGAGATCGTGTATAATGTCTTTCTTTGATTTGGTTTTTTTTACATTATAACTCTAAATCTCCACTAGTGTGACCATTACATTACTCTTATTTAATTGCATCAAATTGCTTAAGTTTATGTTATTTATGCTTTAATACCTATGTACATAATATTAAAATAGTAATTTATTATTGTTTATATTTATTTAATTTGGTAATTAATACTAATTAAAAATTAAGTCTAATCAAGATGAAACAAATATTATTGTGCTTGTCTTGATGAACTATATCTAGTTAAATGGAAAATTTAATATTTCACATATTTTATTTTCTAGGGTTGCAAAATGCAATATGACACATTTTGATTTTTAACTAATTTCATGATTAAGAATGTTACACTCAATCTCTTTATTATTTTAAAATGCAACTTTTCATGTTATGTTTCTCTTTTATTTTAATGTTTCACTTTGATTTTGTTGTATTACTATGTAACCCTAAATCTTCTTAAGTGTGAACATTACATCACAATGATTTGGCTTTGTTGTGTTACTTAATTTTTATCTCATGTAAGATTTATTATATATTCACTAAGTAATGCCACAATTATTATTTTGTTTATTTTTTTTTGTAATCCATGGAAATTAAAAAAAAAGGTTCCATCAAGACAAATCAAACATCATTATATTCCACTCTATAAACTCTAATAAACTAAAATTTATTTTGCATTTTTAAAAAGTTTTTCTAGGTTTTTATGCATATTTTGCAAGATATTTTTAAATATTGAATTAATAATTTTTAATTATATTTGTTTAATTTTTTTCGTTATTTATAGTAATTCTAGATGATGCTTAATGAAATAAATAAATGTCATTAGACTGCCTGAAATTTTGGCATCTTTTGTAAAATATTTAAATTTGTAGCTAATTTGAGGATCGATACTTTTGCACTTGGCCTTCTTAGTATCTTGTAATTCAACTTTCCTATGCAATTTATATCATTTCTTTTACTATTTCACTTTGATCTTTTTATATTAGTATGAAACTCTAATTCTCCTCTTGTGCGACCAATATGTTTATTTGATTTATTTATATTATATTATTTTATTTCACTATAACTTTGTTATATAATTAGTTTATATTAAATGGTGATTTATTTATTTTTTTATAATTATTTAATTTGGTAATTCGTAATAAATCCACATGATGTTTGATTAAGATGAAATAAAAGTATCTACACTTATCTCAACAAGCTCTATCTTTTTAAATGTGCACATTTAAATATTTAAATATTTTTAATTTTTAGAATTTTGGCATGATTTTTAAGACTTTATCATTTTTATAAGATTTAATGATTAATATTTTTTTACTTCATCTCCCTAGTCGCTTCGTATGTAACCTGCCAATAAACTTGATTTCTTTTTTCAGCTTTTTTGCTATTATTTTATTATATTATAGCATAACTTTGAGTCTTCTCTCATGCAACTTTTATATGATTTTGATTTTGTTATATTTAATTACTTCCAATTATCTATATTTAGCTTTAATATTTATTTACATATTAGTTTTGCTTATTTAGTTGGTAATTTATAGTAATTCCAAATGAAGTCTAATTGAGATGACCTAAATGTGTTTGGATTTGACTCAATTTGTATATCCAATTAAATATTTATTTCTATAATTCTAAACATTTTATTTATTTTTTTTCTAATAAGCTTTAAAAGTCATTTCAATGTGTACGAGACTTGATCAATTAGGACATTACACTCAATGTCCCTAGCATTTTTGAATGCAATCTTTTCAATTAATTTATCTTATTTTTATAAATGTTTTACTTTGATTTGTTTATATTATTATGTAACCCTAAATCTCTTTTTTGTGACCTTTACATTGCCTTCATTGGTTATATTACATTACTTAAATTTAACTTATTTCAACTTTGACATATATTTATTAAATATTAATTACTAGCATATTTTAAATGCTTATTTAATTTTTTATTTAGTTGTATTTTCAAACAATTTTTTATTGAGATGGAATAGATTCCATCAAACACACCTTAGTGAGCAAGATTTGCAAGTCATTTCAATTTGTTAATTAATTTTTGCATGAAGATGTTACACTTGATGCACTTAGAATCTCATAATACTCATTTTCTATAAAATTTATCTAATTTTTTAAAATTTTTCTTTGATTTCCCCTTGTTTTATCATTATATTGATGTGATTTGGTTATATTACATTATTATTTTAATTTATTTACTTATCTAATTCGTGATAACTCAAAATGTTCTCATATAGCAATGAAACAAATATCGTTTGAGTCATCCCAACAAGCTCTATCCAGCTAAATATTGATTTTTATATTCTTTAAATATTATTTTTTAAAAATTTTATATAATTTATGGTAATTTTAATTTATACCTTATTTGAGAGATGTGCTCAATCTCCACACTATCTTTGAATGCAATATTTTTCTATAATTTATCTCATTTACTTAGATATTTTATCTGATTTGGTTATAATATTTTGAAATTCTAATTCCCTACTTTTGTAACCTTTATATTGCTTTGATTTTGATCTATTACATTAATTTAATTTATCTTATTTAAGCCTTAATATATATTTAGTCAATATTAAAATAATAATTTATCATTATTTGTTCTTTTTAAATTTTGTTATACATATTAACTATAAATAAAAAACTAATTGAGATGAAAAAAATGTCATTAAACTCATCTTAATAAACTATATCCAATTAACTTTTTATTTTTATATTACTAAATAATATTTTTTAGGATTTGGAATTTGCTATGAGGCAATTAGATTTGTTCCTAGTTTTAATGATTGACATTGTCACACCTGATGTCCATATTACATTAGAATTGAACTTTTTGTATAATTCATCTCATTTATTTAACCTCTTTGCATTAATTTTGATATATTATTATTTAATTATAGATCTCCTCATAAGAGATCATTCCATTACTTTAATTGTTTTATATTATGTTACTTAAGTTTGTCTCATTTCAGCACTATATATATTAACCAAATACAAAAATAACAATTTATTGTTATTTATACTTATTTATTTTCATAATTCATAATAATTCAAAATACTGTCTGATCAAGGCTAAATAGACACCATTGCAATTATCTTGGTGTGCTATATCCAACTAAATATTTATTTCATATTATTAAATATTTTATGTTCTAGTTTTCATGCACACTTCACAAGATATTTTAATTCACACTAGATTGAAAGAATGTTTCGATCTTCTTTATATCTTAGAATTCAACTTTTTTGTAAACTTTACCTCATTTATTCTTATTGTTCTCTCTTATTTTGTTGCATTACTATGAAACTTGCATTCTATTATGGACATAACCTTACATCATTTAAATATTGTTATATTATATTACTTTGATTTATCTTATTTCAACTTCAATATTTATTAACTTTATATTAAAAATTAATTAATTATTATTTATGTCAAAGTACTTTTTTTATTCATAGCAATTTTGAACGATGTGTAACTGACACAAAAGATATGTCATTAGACTCACATGAACGAGCTCTAATCAAATTAATACTTATTTTATATATTTTTAAATATTGTATTTTTAACGATCTAGACATATTTTGTGAGATATTTCAACTTGTACCTAATTTGGTAACTAACTATAAATATTATATTTTTTAATTTATTATTTTACAATGTGCCTCTAAATATTTTTTAGGTGATATTTATATCTCTTTGATTTGGTTAAATTATATTGCTTTACATTATCTTATTTCAACTTTAGTATATTTTTAATTAATATTAAAAAAATACTTTATTATTCTTTATGTTGTTCAAGTTGGTAATTTACAGTAATTTCAAATTGAGTTTGATCAAGAATGAAGAAATATAGTTAAGCTCATCTCGACAAGGCAAATATAATTAAATATTCACTTTAACTAGTCCATTATTTTATTTTTTAAGTTATATCCTACATTTTAAAGGCTTTTATATTTGTATCTTACTTAATGAATGAAGATGTTAAACTCGATCTCTTAACTATTTTGGCATAAAACTTTTTTGTATAATTTATCTCAATTCTTTAAAGTTTTTTCTTTCGTTATAATTGTATGTAACAACAAATCATTTCTTCTATGGCCTTTGTAACTCCCATATTGTTTATGCTACATTATTTAAATTTATCTCATTAGAACTTTAATATATATTTATCTAATATTTAAATAATAATTTATTAATGCATGTGCTTATATATGTATGTAACCTTAGTAACTTCAAACAAGGTTAGATAAGATGAAAACAATAAACCCATCTCAATAAGCACTATGTAACAAAATATTTATTTTATATTTTTAAATATTTTTTTCCTTGGATTTATGCTCTCTTTGTGAGGTTTTTTTATTTGTTCCCAATTTTTTGATCAAGGAAGTTACACTCAATCAATCTATCATCTTGGAATGCAAATTTCCTATACAATGTATCACATTTCTTTAAATATTTTGTTTTGATTTTTATAAATTACTTAGTTTCTCCAAATCTTCTCTCAAGTGAAATTCACTTTACTTTTATCTCGTCAAATTATATTACTATTTATGCTTATATACATTAGTAATTTTCATTAACTGAAATTAAGTTTCGATCAAGACAAATAAATTGTTGACGAAGCCATCCTAAAAACCTCTATATAACTAAATATTAATTATTATGATTTTAAACTTTTTATTTTAGTGGATTTTGCTATGTTTCTTTGGATATTTCAATTTATTGTTTTTTGTTGATTGAGGATGTTGCACTCGATCTCAGTATTTTTGAATGCAATGTTCTCATAAAATTTATGTCACTGCTCCAATTTTTTTTGTTTTTATTTTTTTACATTGTTATCAAACTCTAATTTTTCTATTATGTGATCTTTAAATTGCTTTTAATTTGTTATATTACATGGCATTGATTTATCTCATTTTATAATTATTTAAAACTTACTTAAAATTAAAATAATAATTTTTTTATTTAAACATTTTATGATTAGTTTACATACACATTCACATAAAAATACATGCACACACACACACACATACAAGCTCACACATTTTCAACCAAATATTCATAATCAAATGCATAGAAACACTCACACATGACCATGCACACATATGCACCGCCCTCCTCCCCCCCCACCCCCCCCCCCCCCCCACACACACACACACTCATATGCACACAAGAATGCATGCACACTTGAGTGCACATGCAC